>VZRW01015326.1:0-15094 GCA_013398125.1 Aegotheles bennettii
CTGTTATTCTGTGATTCTGTAATTTGGCCAGTCAAAGGAACAAAGAATACAATAGCCTGTCTTATAATTAGGCTCTTCTGTGATTAGAAAGCAGAGGCTGGAGAGAACAGAAGGAGTCTTATTTATAGCTGGAAGAAGAGAAAGAAGGAGCTTCTTCCATTCATCTTCCATTCAGGATCAATTAAGCATATTTTGATCCCTTGAATGTTGTTTTGTGAAGCTGTCCTGCATTCCTGTGACTTCAGATAAAATGTCTGTCAAATGTTATTGTTAAAATAGCTGAAGAGAAAGTAATGAGCAACACAGTCAGTTGCTCTTTGGGAATCACTCCTGCGGCGGTTGTTTTAGGAGCATCTCACTTGCAGACGATGCCTGCACTGCTGAGCTGGGTATATTATAGTACCTCTCCAGTACAACAAGACTGGCCATTTTGTTGGGTAAAAGCTCAGCTGGGTACATTAATACAGCTGGAGTAAAAACTAATTGACTATCTGGAGGCATGAAATTCAGTCTTAGAAAAGAATACGGATAAAGAGTGTTAGCAGAAAACAAACAGGGTTTTCATTCAGTACCTGACTTAATAATTTAAATTCAGCTGCAAGTGGTGTAAAAAGCTGTAGAAAAGAGTTAAGAAGAGTTTGAGGGATTAATAGAATTTGCAAGGGCCAGTCTAAAATCACTGGCTGCTGTGCATTTGTATAACCAGAACTGCTGTGAATCTGACCTTTTCTTGTTCTCTCAGCTTCCTAATTAAATAGACCCCATATACCTGAGATAAATGGTGTGGAGAAGCGGGGAGGGGGGGGAAGAAGAAATGAGGAATGTGATCAACAGAATCGTGCTTTATCATGCTTTCTGAATTTGCAATCCCTCTGATGTGTCTTGTGCTGTGATATACTGGTTCCCATATACTAGTATACAGGAGTAAAAACCCAGCTAAAACAGATGCAGTCCAGCACTCACGCTTAAGTGCTTGTTCTCTGTGGTTTCCCATGTATGCATTCTTCTAAGTGCAGACTTGTTACTTAGATTAAGCAGAAATTAGTATCAGAAGCACAGACACTCTAACCTGGGTTTAAAGTAGTTTGAGGACTAATCTTACAGAGTCTGCTGGTGGGATGAATAAAGTCTCGATGGGTGTCCTAGAGGTTTTCTCCATTTGGCCAATGTTTGGGACCTTTGAGGACTTCCCATCTTCTAAGTCTCTATGTGTCCATCAGATGATTTCTTGCTGTGGCTGGAGAAGACTCCATAATTTTCCTTCCTTCCTCTCACAGCAGGGAAACTGGGCACATGATCTTGAAAGAAATCATGACACGTTTCTTACCTGGATTACCCACGAGTTGGATCTTCTGGGTGTGCTTACAGGATAAAGCAGCCTCTCAGTTTACAGGTTGTCTCAACCTCTTATTGTTCCTCTCCTTTGCCCCTGCATGAGCTAGGAGTTATTCTTTTCTTTTCTCTCTGTCACTGTGGATCGTATTTTCCATCAATAGACTGTAACTTCTCTCAGTGTGCTGTGACTCGGAAACATTTGTTTTCTTCCAGCCCATTCCCTTCTGTGGGCTGTTGTTACCATTTCTATATTGTAAAGACCTAGATCAGGGGGACCTGATCCCCTTACTGCAGTCTCTTGGTAAATGTTCTTTCTTTACAAAGATATTGGCAAGTGTGCTGATTTTCTTTCTGTTTAACATTTCAAGGAAATATTATACTTCAGGTAACCCCAGGTTAAAATAAAAAAAACCCTTATCCTCATCCTGCATAAAATCTCATTTATAATGCACAAAAATTAGTACGGTTAGCTTAAGTGTTTGTATTTTTTATGAGATTTTCTGAAATTAAAAGTTTTTTTGACAACAATTTTCTTGATAAAATACCTACTGTGTATGTGGTAAGTCTCTAAATTCCATTAACAATTACTTTCAGAATAATACGGTTAGTATTAAAGATGCTCAATTCCCAACCAGGACATATTCTAATTTTTCTGCCAGCAAAATTTGTTGTTATTATTATTTAAAATAATTGGCAATGTAAACTTGGAAATACTGTGCAGCAAGAGAGGGAAATATCAGCCAGATTTTGGTAGTGTTTCATTTCATACTCACTTTTACTAACATATGCTGTGCCTTTTCCTCACTCTGCTAAAGGCAGGACCTTGCTGAGGGGTAAAATACAGTAGTTTCATCTTGCAAATTGAGGCCTTAAATTAATCATGTATGTAAATAATTAACAAAAATGTGTTTCTGCCAGCAAAATTCCATCTAATTAACTTCTGGGGAGGAATCAAGCTATCAGATTCAATAGATTTTTCTTTTTTTTTTTTTTGTTCTGCACTGTGTTGGACTCCTGGAGAGGTCTTCCCACATTAAGGGGCTGTTGTTTTCCCTATTTATTGATTTTTAACTTAGATGTTCAGCATAAGCTGTAAATGTCCCTGATGGTACTTCATCCGAGCCTTGTCTTTGTGATTTTTCCCATAGCTCATCCAGTTAGCAATAGTTAGCTGGGTTACTACTAAAAGTGGTGCTGAGCAACACCTTTTGCAAAGGTGATGCATGTGTGGTCAATGCTTTTCTTTGCCTGTCTTTTTTCTCCAGTGTTTCTCCCCTAGTCATCTGCAGAATTCTTACCCCTCACAGCAGCTGACTTCAGTGAGAACATTCTTCAGTTCTTCATGGAGTTATGACAAAAATAGCCCACACGTAACCAGCCTCTAGGCTATTCCAGGATAAGGAAGCTTCAGCAGATCCACAGAAATAAAAAGAATCTTTGGATGCTTGATGTCATAAAATATTAAAGTGACAAATATTTAAAAAGCCAGGGGGTTTCTATACCCACATATACAGAATGACAGAGTTGCAACAAGAACTAGTTATTCACAGCAGTTCTCGAATTTTCAGACAACCTTTGCTTCAAGACTTTGATATGATAATTCAGACCTATTGTACCATGAAGGAGTCAGGATTCTTCAAGAGGATTAATATTCATATTTAGGACTCTTCTGATATCCAAATACCATGCAATAGCACATTCCAGTTGGAGAGCTAAAGGAATACTTTATTATTAATAAAGACCTACTTTTTAACCTCTGTCTTTTGTGAGGGGAGGAATGGAAAGTGTTTCTGTCAAAACCTATAATTTTTAACTAGCTTTGATGGTATCTTTTCATTACAGAATGAAACAATCAAAATAAGCATGTTAACAGTCACCTGTCATGGAGTTGAGTCACATGAAGATCAAAGGGAGTCAGGTTTAATCAAAAATACACTGGAATTTTCTTTTAAATTAACAATTACCTACTGGAAGAACTTCAGAATTTCTTATGAATGACCAAAAAAAAAATAAAAAAGGGCAAACCAAAAAAAAGTACCAAACATGCCCTATATCTATAAAGAGTGTTTTTGACCTCATAGAGAAGGTGTGTTTCAAGATACTGCCAAGTTTAGTTTATTTTGGGGGTTGGCTGAAAAGCAATAAATACCCATGTGTGAAAATACCAATTTCAAGGTTTACAGTTTAAAAAGTGATAAATTGCTCTTTGACTGCACATTTCCTTAAGAAAATATTTATATTAGAAAAGTTTACTGTCTTATGCTGTTACAGAACCTAACATTTTAGAAAGATTTAGAAAAAAAAGATAATTTATTTTTTGTCCATTATTAATAAAGATAAAATAAACAACTATTCATCAGTTCTGGTAGGGCAGAAAATATGCAGAGAACAACAGACATCTCATCAACAATCATTTTGCCCAGTCTCAGCCTGTAGGATATATTATCTTACATACAGACCCTAGGGCCTCAATTTGTTTGATGCTTATAAGAAATTGCCTGTGGCAAGGATCAAATTAAACACGAAGCCTTGAGTTTAGGCATGTAGTTAAGTACTTTGCTTATGAAGGACCACAGACGTTATTAACACTGGTAATAATAATTGATAAAGTATTGATTAAAGAGTCTAGCAGAGCCATTAAATAATCTGTATTTTGTTGCACTCCCTTGCCAACAGAAGCGTAATTGGAGTTTACTCATAGGCTTTAGAGAAAGCTGAAAAATCACTAATGAAGACAGACATTTCTCGCAGCTGACACTAGGTGATTTCCTTCACCTTCACCCCATGTGCATGCCCCTGCCTTCCCAGAGCAGGACATGCAGCAGGTAACCTGAGGGGACAGCACCTGCGAGCAGGTAGCTGTGGCTCAGATAGGACTGGGGGATGGACTGGGAGGAGGCTGTGGCCTTAGGTGGGCAGTACAGGGAGGGGAAGTAGAGGGATGGGAGGCAACTGGGAATGGAGGTTCTGTGGTGACGGTGGTGGTGAGCAGCTGAGGTGCATTAGCCCTTTTCAGGGCTTTCCAAAATTATAGGCCTGTCCATGCCCCAGGTAGCTACTTCTCTCTTCCCCTCCTTATCCCAGACCTGTTCCCTACCCCCTGTCCCAACCTGGGAAGGTAATATGCATCCTCTCACTTGATTTTGGCTGCTTAGCAAAATGGAGAACCGACATCACTGCTCTTTGAAAATGGGACATTGTTCCACATACCCAGAGTTTAATGTTGCTTATTGTGAGAAACATGATTAGAGCAGAAAATGGTAAGCCTCGAGCTATGGCAGTAAGGGAGTGCAGACTGGAAAACACTGTATTAAAACTGGTCATAGGACTGAGCTGCCATGACCTCTGTGTGCCTTTGGCTGGACTGCTGCTGCCATCCATGCTTGTTAAATGAAAGCTAGTGGGGTGTTTCTTCACCGTGCTGTAGCCAGTGAAGTAACACAAACACAGTTTAAAAGAATCCTTGGGAAAGAGTCTTTAGCCTGTCGTAATTGAGTTTCTGACCAAACTGAGTCTGACGTGTACCTTGCACACACCATTGCATGCCATGTTCATGCCTTTGTCACCTACATACCAACAGCTGGGGACCTGAATACATTGGCTCATCTGAGAAAGCCCTTAGTAGAGGAAGTGGAACAGAAATTTTTTATAGACTGGTTCTATAAAGGCCAGTGGCCAAAAACTGAATTCATACCAAATTAATTTACTGTGCCAGGTCAGTTTGAAGAGCAGTACGCTGGCTTGCAGCTGAAAACTCGAATCATTTTCAAGATTGCTGTATTGATTTGTAAAGCCAAGCACCGTACGGAACCAGAATGAAGGGACATTCTTATTTATTGAACTCTCTTTTATAAAAAATGACATTTTTTAATTTTTTGTTTTAGCAAGTCAATTTTCAGATGCTTTTTTTAAAAATACCTTATTTCTTCTACTTGTTTGAGAAGAACAACAAACAAAAAGCACCAAGGTTTCGGTTGTAGGATGTGTATAAGAATGTACATATCTCCTAATTTATTTAATGTCCTAGAGTACACAGTGAGACTTGTAAAGACTACAGCTTTAATCACTAGACTTTGCATTAAACTACAACAGAAAGGAACTTCAGCTAAAGATGATGATTCAGTGAGGGTGCAATTTTATTTAAGACAAGAACTAAGAATATAAGTTCCCTCCAAAGAATTTTATATTAGTTACATGCCAAAGAAACTTAGAAATCCACTATGAAAGATAAAAATACAATAATTTTTAATGGCCTCCTCCTCTGAGATCGCTCTTTTTATTTTGTTATTTTAACTTTATTACACTTACATATTTTTTTATTTATCATAAATATTTGAAACTTTGAATTGCTTCTTTTTCAAGCAATGAATTCTGTTTAGTTTTGATATTTTAATTTCTGTCATCCCTCCAGGTGGCTTGTGTTTCTTATTCTAATACAGAAATAAAACAATTTAACTGATGTTTTCATTTTAGTTTTCTTATTCAGAGGAAGTGTCTCATGACTTTGATTAGATGTTGTCATGATGAAACAGCATGTCATAAAATACTGCTAACTTGCTCTATGGTCACCTAATACATTTTCCCTATTGCTAAAATTCTGTTCATGAATATGCCTAAGACTCACTTTATAAAGGCTCACTGAAGAAATTCCCATTTTGAGCCTAAAACACATTGCCTTTGCACCCTAGTTTATTTTCATTACACATGTTCTCCACAGGCATGGTCTGTTTGCACTTTTAGCATTCGCCTTCACCCCAGCCAGCAGACTAGGAAGAACATCTCTGTTATGAAGATCCGTGTCTTTAGTATTTTGTGGGATCTAAAATGGTGGTCTTTTTCTGCCCATAGAAAAGATTGTTACCCTTTGTAGAGCAGAAAAGATGAAAAATGAGTCTCTGATTTCTGTGGAGGTATTTGGGTGTGACTGCAATGGCAATATGGCCAGATTTGCAATGAAATTTAATTTCCTGTCAGCTTCCATCATTCCTGGAACTACTAATGGCCAGATCAGCCAATATTTATGTTCCTAACTTGTGCTTAGGCAACATAAGCTTGCTCTTAGTCTCAAAATGTGGTTTGGTACCACACTACCATGTCTAACTTCACATTGAGCAGGCAGGCAGGAGAGCTTTCCTCTGCCAACAGTAGGTCCTTTGGTGAAGCCTGGTCCAATGCTTTGGACAATGTAGTTGAATTTCCTCTTAATTCAGTGTGTACTGTCAACATCTGCAGTAATCAGTGTCCTTTGTTATTGGTGAAGACACAGGTGTTGATCTTCACAGTAAATGTAATAAACACATCAATGGGAATCTGGTTAGTGAAGCAGGTAGTGCTGTTGTAGGGAATCTGGTCTACCTAAAAATGGATGGTTTTGCACTCCAGAAGTAACATTGTAGGGGTCTTGTGGAAAATTCTAAGTTAGGGTTTCTCAAACACTAAAAAAGACAAGGTGGGGTTTTAGTTTCTTTCTCCTTTCCTAACTTCATCTTTTATGTCTAAATTTCACTTAACATAGTACTTGAAGAGCTTAAAATGCTGTAAGAATATGAGACAAAAGCACGAAGAATATTTAAAAATATTTTAAATTACTGTGGGGAGAGGTGTGGAATAAAGAAAGATCATTAGAATTATAGTATTAAAGGTTATAGTATTAAAGGAACCTGACTTTTTAAAGCAGGTTAGAGGAACGTGTGACATAAGTGACAGACATCAGATGGCTCCACCTCATTAAGAATCAGACTTTCTCATAGTTTGAACAGGAGAAGGTAAGGTGGACCTGGGGGCAGGGACTGCGATCAAAATCTACCTTGGAAGTAGGGTGGAATGGGCTTGTAAAATTAATAGAGTAAGTTTGCACTTTGATATATATATATATATACTTCAAATTATAGCTGGGGGGGGGTTATAAAAAATGAAGCTTTGAAATTCAGTGAAGAATGTAATTTGATGGCCGAATAGAATAAGAAGCTCAGTAAGGGAGTAGTCTGGAACTAAAGGAGATACGCAGATTTCTGGTTTAAGAGCCAGATTGGACCTGCTGCATGTATTAATGCTCTTTGACAGATAAAGGTTCTTCCAAATTTAATATTTCATTATTATTATTTTTAATTTAGATTTTATGGATCTGAAGACATCTTCTGAATGTGAATTACTCTTATGCAATTCTATTGAATCACAAAGGAAAGAGTACAGAATATGAAAAACAGTAAAAGACAAATGATTTTTTTATGCTGCAACAAAAGATCAACTTTTTATCCTTTTTTACGCTAGGGACTAGACAAAACATTTGGTTACGTACCTTATACCTATTCTGTTTGTTTCATCTCACAGTGTAAATGAAGGACAGGAGAGTAGCCATTGCCTCCCATTTTGTTATCATTGTGACATATTTAGTGGTTTCATAACATCTAGATATTGAAAATTTAGACTTGAAAGGGCTTTCCACTGTATGTGAAAGGAAATGAAAGACTGTATCTACAAATACAAGGACACTCCTTGGATGAATGATTGTGTAGACTGATGGAAGACATGTATAGAAGAACAGATTAGGTACAAATTGAATGTGAACATTTCAAAAGAGGTCAACTTCCATATGATGATTTTATACCTTTTGATTTTTAAGTACTAAACACCTGCATAGAAATTATACTGTATGTCTTACAAAAAATTTCCTAGGGCACAACTCATCCAAAGCTAAGAAGTTAGTTCTTCAGAGAGGTGTGTGGGAGAGAAAATGTCCTCATCTCAGAGCAGTGAGACAGATCTGAGCTAAAGGAAAAAGAAACCTGAGAAATCAACTGGACCATTAAATTTAGTTATTTTGTATTCACTTAATTGAATCAGCTGGCAGTCCTAAAATGCCCCTGCTCACCATCACCCAGGGAAGTGGTGACTTGCAAACCTGTGCTCCCTGTCTTGAGGACAGTGGCTGGGATCTGGAATTAAGTGCCTGCGTGAGATTGTTTTGCTGGAAGTCCTTTGTGCTCAGAGGATAAACACAAAATCCAAAATGATTGTTGCAGAAAAATGACTGCCTACACAGTTTCCACCTATACGTGTATGAATGAGATGCTGTGGTATTTTCCCCTCAATTAGGACAAGTAATAAAAGTAAAATGAAAGGCTTTTGTCTTCAAAGATATTCTACTGGAAACTGCATATATCTGAGTTGACTTTAGCATGTATAACACAGTTGCATGTACTAGTTAATAAGAAATGTTGGCCACTTTTAATAATGTCTGTTGTTTTCTCATGAGCTGCCAGGGATTACTTCTACTCACAGCTTGGCCTCTTATGGGTGGCCCCAGTTCTGCTGCCTTAGCAATTTCTCTCAGCCGTTGGGTTTCTCTTGTCTTCTTAGTGGTTTGTGAGTGAGCTGGATTTACTATCAAGCATATTGTGCCAAGCAGCTTGCTAACTTAATGTCTACAGCAGTCTTTCTATTGTTAGGGCTAGTACTCAAGGCACAAATAAAAGGATTCATTTTGAAACCTGAGACTGAGATATTTTTATTAATTGGTAGAATTTTTTAAAATTTTTAAATCAAACAAAGTGTATCAGGATTATGTAATGTAATGTATCAGGATTAGGTACTGTCATCTAGTTAAAGTAAAAAAATTTTTACTTTTAAAAAAATATTTACTTTTAAAACTAACATAATCATGTAAATATAAAGTTCCCTTGCAGATAACTTGAAGGTATCAGAGCTTTCATTTAATTCCTCTTTACAAATATTTTTGAATATTCTTTTACATGTAAGGCTTAAAGTGCAGACAGTGTAGATTTCTGTTCTTTAATACTGGTCAAAAGCTGAAATAATAAATAAATAATCAGAATTTTGACAGACGCATTACAAGAGAAAGTATCCCAAGCAGCCTATCTGCGTATGAAGCTATCTATGAATTTAAGGGAATTTGAGACTGACTTCAAGAGGAGAAGCTATCACAGTGTGTTTTAACAGGTCAGACTCCGATTTATTATTCTCTGTCTATATTGGCTTTTAAAGCCGCCTCTTCCGCCTGGGACCTGAAGAAGGGCATCTGGTCCTTCAAGTGTTTCATCCCCCTATGACTAGTGCAGTCATCTCAAGAGATTTATTTATGCCCTACAAATGTAATCTTACCTCTGTCTCTAGACTGTCACAGTCAGAAATGCACCATCTCTAACATCTCTGCTCCTAATCCTCATGCTGTGATAGATGCACCTTTTCCTTCTTTGAGTAGGGCTGCAACAGTCTTCAGAAATCTGCTGAAAACAGCAGGCAGATTTCTACTAATCTCAGTGAACTTTGCACTTTGTAGGAGAAATTTAATCTTTAAATTCTTGTATTTAAACTATAAAATACGTATACAGTTGACTCTCATAAAGACAGGCAGTCGATTATAGGGTTGTGCATGTTCTAGAACTCAGTGTTGGGAGGGCGTACTGTGGACTTCTATACTTCCTGACATAGGAAAGAAACCTGGAAAGATGAGTGAAAAATATTTAAACCAGCATATAGCACAAAATTAATATAAATTACACTCCTCAGAAGAGTATGTGAATAGGCAGATACTGTAGAGGGTGGACTGCTTATTGCAGAATAAATGATAGCATCAAAAACTAATACAGCTCAATGATACAGGTCATTGACTTAGACTTCTCTGCTGGGGATGATTAAAGTGGCATTTAGCTCTACTGGTTGACTCTCTAGGGTGCTGAAAAACATCACATCAATACAAATCTGCTTAGCTGCTCACAGAAAGAATGATGTCATGGAAACATACATAAGTTGCTGACTCCCAGCCTGAGGAATAACAGCAGCGTTTTGGATTTCAGAAAATAATGGATAGCACAATGGAAGAGAAAACAAACAAGTTAATCTGGCCACCTCCAATTTATATTGTATTCAGATATACTCTCTTGCCAACGGATCAGTGTACTGGAGTCTCATTCTTATGCCTGGGTGGGGAAGTAAAACTGCTGCTGCTCAAAGCATCAATTTTGAAAAAACCACCTATAAAAAAGTAAATTAAGAGATAATACAGGAAAAGTTGGAGGGGTCTCTATAGATATTTTGTGTGTGTCATGGAGCATTGTTAGGGCTTGTTTTGCCAGTGGATACATAAGCAGTGTATTCTGTATTTAAGTAAACAGTGTTTCTACCTCTGCAGGAAAAAATATAGTGCAAATATCAATAATTCTGAATGGGCTGGATCTCTTCAGGCAAGGTCAAGATCTAAGACATGTCTCAGCTGCTGTATGATATAATTTCCAGTAACAAGATTCGGTGGTATTTGGAACTGAATTAAACCTCAGATCTGATCAACTTTTCATACAGGCAGGTTTAGATTAAGAAACACAGTACTCTTTTTACATGTTACAAATCTAAAACAAGAAAGTTCAATGACAGGTGTCCTTTTACAAAATCCAATTATTTAATTTTTCTCTGTTGTTCCTGGGGACATGCACAGAGAAAAAAATATTTTTTCACTTTAAAGTCTGGTTTAGTTAAATAATACTATTGGCTTCTATTAGATAACAGAACTATATTTTCACAGAAACACCGAGTAAAATATACATGTATACCTATGCAACTTGAATGTCCTTAAAAGACCTGTCACAATTTTTATTACTATGTGAGGGGATATTTTGGCCACATGGAAATCACATAAGGCAGTATTTTTGAAGGAGAGGTCCAAAGGTTCTATTATCCCTTTCCTGTGGGATCAGAAAATTGAATGGTGTTGCTTTAAAGAAAAATTAAAAAAAATAAAAATAATCAATTTGTAATATACAGTTAAAAACTCAACTAATTATTCCTTTTGATAATAAAACAAGATAATTTTTTCCAAGAAGTATATAATGCTTTTGCAATTTCACTAATGGTACAGGGCAAAAATAGTAGCCAGCTGGCAAGTAACACCAGCAAGGCATGGTAACTGATGAATATAAGGAGACAAGCAATAAGCGTGAGTTAAATTTAGAGTACGAGTTATATACTGTGGGGTAGGAATTAAAGTTTCCTGTACATAAAGATTTTTGCTGTCATTGCAACTTAAGATGTGAATATGAAAAATCTTCTACATTTGAATAACATCAGATTAGAGGGATGACATCTATACAGTGGGTTAACTTTGAAAACCAAAATAAGCTTCATTAGTGCAAAAGATGTTTTTAGATATTTTGAAGCAATCAGTAACCTAGGATGAGAAGAGGAAAAAAGCATGCAACTACAGAGGAGTCCTGTCTATGCACAGGAGTGCCTATGCTCTAATCACTAGTGAAAATTCGCCACTGCAGCTATCTTCTATTTAATCATTCTAGTGTAGTTTCAGACTGAAAATGAAAACAAAACAAAAGAAAACAATGACCTTACTGCCTTTGCGGTATAGTTGATATATCATAAAGAAACTCTGATGGCCTTTTAAAATGTTCATAATCTGAACTCCACTAAATTGTCTGGACAGTCATGTCAAAAGTGGTGAGAAAAACAGAACTGTAGCATAGCTGTGTTACTTCTTCTGTGCAAATTCTCTTCATGCAAACTATAATGTGTGTATAAAATACAACTGCCTTCTGCTCTTAGAGCCTCTCAGAATGCATAGGCCTGTGTTTGCCTCTTGCATAGCGTATAGACATACAGGATATTTCCTCTTCGGTATCCTTCAAAGCAAAATAATTTAAAATTGAATCATATACAACAAAATTTTGTTTTAATTGGTGTTGATAATATGAAAGAAAGTGCAGCTAAAAATGAAAAAAAGATAGACGGTCACAGGAAAAAAAAGGTTTTCATGCTTCATGAGTTCAAACAGCCATGTATTCCTGGTTTCTCTACTACCTTTCCAGCTGTTTCTTTCCTCTTCATACGGGAATGTGTTTTTCCCCATTGTGTCTTACCTAGACCATGATCTGTGACACTCTGGTATGTCATAGCTTGATTACAACAGGTATCCACATGCCAGGATAGTGTGGCTTTCCTTCCTCATCTTCTATGAAATTTGTCCATTTTTTCGTTTGTGAAGAAAGGCAAATGAGGCACAATTCGTCTGTCTCTAAGTAGACGGGAAAATAGTCATAGGTACTGGCTATTTGAGCTGGGTACAGTCTTAGAGATACCTCTTGCTCTATCCTATTACTATCTGAATTGGAGGTGTTCTTCCCAGGGAAATTAATGCATTTCAACCAAATGGGAGATGTGAACCAGCAGAAACTACCTTCTCCACTTACATATAAATGGGAAATTAGGGCTTTCTCTGTCAAAAATGAGTAGGTGGGAAGAACAGGAGAAACTTCTGCTGAGCTAAGTGTGGACAACATGAGTTGAGGGAGAGAAGTGAGAATGGGAGTGAATCCTCCTAGATGTGTTTTTTTATCAGATAGATCAAGAACTGTTGACTTTCTTCTACGTGACCTAACCTCTTCCAACTCAAACTCATTCTGAAGTGCAGTGTCCTGTTGGCTCTAAGTTCAATTCATAAATCTTCAGGGGTAGCATACAAGTAGTTCCAGAACTCACTGCCGTAAGGCCCAGGACAGTTGCAGTCTGCAAAACAAAATGAATTAGCACTACATTACCTTCGGTTATAGTGGAGAGTCAAATACTTTACCTTCTAGCTAATTCATAGCCACTGAGATGATGGCCAAATTAGTCTGCAACAAATGTTCATGGCACTTCATTTCTGTTGGGCCTATTCAATGAACTCAGTTAAACTGCAGTAGGACCAATGTTGAATTCTAATACCTGCTGTATAATAAGAAAATGTGTTGATTAAGTATGTCATGTACTCTTCCAATATATTTGGTCTAATAAAATGAGTTATTATTCTAAATAAAAGAAGTAATTTGGAATTATTTCTTTATGAATGAAAGGATGAGGTACATCAGAAGGAGCTCAAGCCTGTTTGCTAACTAACAGTATGCATGCACTTGTTCACCTAGTTAATTATTGATTTATTTTGCAGCTGGCATGAGATAGAACAAGCATAGTGAGTTACCACATCTTGGGTGATAGGGGCTAAACAAATCTAGTTTTTATTCTTATACTATTCTGATGGCACAAAATTTTTATCTAGAAGAGCTACAAGATTGTATTATTTGTGAAAATTCTTAGCTGAAGTGTTATGATTGGGTTTTGACCAGATTCTGCTTGTGTAACTCTACATGACTTTATCATGTAACACCTTTTTCATGTACCTATCCACCTGTCTTCCTAATTTCCTATTTGCCAGTCTTTCTCGAAGAACCAGTTTACCAAGCTCCTCAGCTCCATCACTTTTCATTACATATCCTCACCTATTTTCCTAGATTGAAAATAAGCCAGGTTTTAATTAGTATTAAAATACAATTAATTTCCTAAGCCAAGCATACCATTAAAACCACAATGTTTAATTTAATAGAAAAGCTGCCTCATGAACAGAACTGATTGTCAAAAACTACAGTATGGGAAGTGATGCATTTCAGCCCTGACTTCAAATTGAAATATCCTAGAAAAAAAGAAGTCAGAAGAGAAGAATGACAAAATGAATTTTTGCATTCCATACTGATTTTTATTCCATAAGTTTCTTATTTGACAAAGGATTGTGTCTCTGCTTAATTTTAAATATGAGTAAAGCTATTGGTGTTGGCATTGAGTGTAAGCAGAAGATTTCATGGGGCTTTTTAGCCTATAGTTTAGGGATGTTTGAAGTATATTTAGGCAGATGGAGGGTATTTTTAGGATCTATAAACCTTTTATGGATAAAAATACACTATCTAATACAGCTTAACTGAATTTTAATACGTGTAGCTGAATAACACCTAGTCTTTAAAAATTCATTAAAATAGCAAAAAACCTGAGTAATAATTGCATTTAGACATTAGGTCTGTCTCTGTATCCTAAAGTACTTTATTGCCTACTTCCCTGTACTTTCTCCTAAGCAGGCAGAAACATTAATTTCTGATTTGACAGACAGCATCTCTGGTGTTTATTGCAAACACATTTAATTCTGGAGTGAATAATTAATTCCAGCCAGGGAAGTTATGGGTTGATCTCTGCTCTGTTATTTCATATTAGTAAAACATAAAGTTGCAATATAAAAAGTCATAAGTTTTCAGGAATTTTTCTACCATTATATAAAATACAATCTCCCCTCCAAAAGGCAATCAGAGTAAAGAAATGCAGAAATTCACTAAAGCATAGAAGTCATCTGAGAAAATACTTATAGAATGGAAAAACTGTGAACAGATTCTTCTGCATCTGTGTTTATATCAGTGCTGTAAATAAATGCAGGATACATCAATTTAAATGTATCAGTTTGGCAGCATGTAGAGCATGAGTTTTAAATCAAGTTTAGCTGACATTACCAGGAGTCAGTCACTGCAGAAAGATGTCACAATAGGAGGATGGCACAGTTTAACGCTGGGCTGGCAATTAAACAAATGACAAAGGCTGTTTATTACCCCTTTCCCTTCCTTCAGCTCATTCCCTGAAATGCCTGTACACCAATGCACGCAGTATGGGGAATAAACAGGAGGCGTTAGAGGTCTGTGTGCGGTCTAAAGGTTATGATCTGGTGGCCACTACAGAGACATGGTGGGACAGCTCACATGACTGGAACGTGGTCAGGGATGGCTATGTCATTTTTAGGAAAGACAGGTTAACAAGACGAGGTGGTGGAATGTCTCTTTATGTGAGAGAGCAACTGGAATGTATTGAGTTCTGTCCTGGGGAGGATGACAAGTGAGTTGAGAGTTTGTGGTTGGGAATTAAGGGGCAGGCTAGTATGAGTGATACTGTT
>VZRW01015333.1:0-17859 GCA_013398125.1 Aegotheles bennettii
CATTTGTCTCCCCTTCCCCCTTTTGTTCATTATGTGTGACAGAATTAAGTGTCCACTGTCTCTTAAAAGAACTTTTTATTTAATTGCAAAGGTGTTATTACTGAGAATAAAGAGCATGCTGAATGATCCACTGCACTTACCAGTGTAAGAATACCACACCTGTCTATATTTACCCTTCAGAATGAGTCCCTTCCTCACAGGAATGTTATAATAGTTCATAAAACATCCTTGTCAGGTGTTAGCCTATTATATAATCACTTGATGACTCTTCTCTCCTACATAGACGTGTCATATTAATTAATATTGTGCATCCACAAGGTGGTAGAAGTGGGTAATTAATTCAACAGCATGTAACATTCATAGCTTGATTCCTTTCCTTCTCATCCTGGTAATGAAATTATACATTAGTTCTTTATTTTATAGAATTTTCTAAAAATGCCCAATTTTCTTATCAATGGTAATGACCAGAGTTTCATTTGTCTCTCTTGTCATATTTTGTTGTAAAGAATTTTTCATTTAATTATTTTCATCATTGTTTCCTCAGCTCTCTTTAATGTTGACTTTCCTAGGACACTTTTATGTGTAGTTCAATTTTACTGGTAAAACGTGATACTCAACGGCTTGAAGCCAAGGTCAAGTAGCTTAGAATGAATGAATCAAGCACTTTATGGGTAGATCTTAAAGGAAATACTGAATGGTAAAGCCATTAAATGGAGACCAGGCCAAAATTTTCAATGGGAATGACTCATCCTATAATGTACACTTCAGAATATTCCATGATATTGCAATCTGTCAGGGTAAAATAGTGAAAGAAAAACACTTCTTATTGTTTCCTCTGTGTTGCTGAGATTTTAATGGGCGTCTGAATCCTAACTGTCTAGTGGGAGGACATCTTTCACTCCTTGTGTTCCAGCTTCCTCATTTATGGGTTTTATCATTGCTGTCCACAAATGCATAGACTCTATTTTTGTACTCCATTACCATATATTTGCAGATTCTTCAGATAAAATTTTGATATTCATCCAGAGAATAGAACACTATTATAGGATCTAATTAAATTAAAAGAAAATACTTATGTGGATGGCAGTGTTCCATCTGTAATTTCAAGTCTTTTCTCACATCAATCTTCTTGTATTTTAACTCTCTTTTCTCTGGAGTTACGATTTATACATGTGAGAAGAGTATATCAGAGTATTTTTTTACAGATTAAATATTCATTTTTTGGCTGCGATCAAAGCTAGATATTTAATTTAAGATTTAAATATTCAGGGCTCACCATCAAGACAAGTTTTCTTATTACATGGCTTCTAAAGTTATTTTTGTTATATAGCTAAAGATTTTAAATAAATAGGGCTGGATTAAGACTGTCAATTTACTGTTGCAGAAAATTCAAGTCATTATGCACTCCTCTTCCAAAGAAATATGAATCCAGATTGCCAGTAGTCTTGAAGCCTAGCCTATGACCAGATATCAATCTTGCCCACTCTGTCTACTTTATCTCTTGGGACAATTAATTCATGAATATAAAGAAGGTATTCCAAATACTGCTGAACATAAATAGAGTTGCTAAGATGAAAACAATCTTTCACTTTTTGTAATAACCTTCACATGACATTCAGCATAACCATCATAATCGGTCAAACTTGTTTAGCTATTCTGAAATTCGAAAAAAAATCTGCTAGTATGGAAACAACCTCTATATATTTCATGAAAAATATACAATATAGAACTTTAAATAATACATTTCTCATTAATTTTTATCAGTAATGTCTAAAAAATCATAAAGAACTACTTATTTTATCTCATTCCAATTGCAATAACTTTAAAAGCATTAATATTCAAATGTCTAGTATTTTAATACAAGACATAATGATGGCATATAGTGGAACATTATTTAGTGTCTGAGGTCTTTGGACCATTTCCTTTGAGTCTACTAACAATCTAGATACAGAATTTCTATTGAATTCTAAAGGAATTCCTTGGGAATAGTTTTTCAATTTTCAAGTAAAATTAGAGCCTTACTAACGCTTTACAGAACCACAGAATAAGGTAGTTAAACAAATAAAAAAATCTAAAAAAAATATTTAAAAAAAAGAATTAAAAAAAGATGCTGTTTCCATTCAGGTATTTGTAAGCCCAGCTCAAAGGTAAACAGAGCTTTGTGAAATAGAAACTGAAGATACGAAGAGTCTAGCATGTCTGCCAAATTCTAAGCACTGTCTAGGCTGTTTTTCACACATACTGTTTCAGAAGTCCTGAATGAAAATATTGTCTAACTGGGAAAAAAGCATCAATAAAAGGAATAATTTTGCACACCCCTGAGCTCTTGTTCAGATGGAAAGAAAAACCATTTAAGCCAGAACAATTTGCATTTCTGTAATGAAGATGCCAGTGGAATGAATGAACATTCAGTTAAGAAAGTTCTGCTTATCTAAATATTTTAAACACCACTCTGAAATGTTCAGCCTTTTTCAAAAGGTCCTGTTGAGTGATGTTACTGATGCTGCGTGGGTCACAAGGTTCCATCTGGTTTATGTCTGAAGTTTAGGACATGGGAATGGAAACTTCTGCAAATTCTGCTGCTCTTTCAGCCGTAGTCAGTGGATGAGTTACTCTCATTAAAATTTTGAACTTTGTCAGAGATTTGTACTTGTTTGGTCAATTTTTAAAACACAGAACATTTATCTTAATCAGGGCTCTAAGCCTTATCACTACATTATTCCATAGGTATATTAAACCATACTAAAAAATCACTCTAAATTCCAGGTGAGTAACGCCACCTTGTACTCATAAGGACCAAACCATAATTTCATCTTGGATATTGTGGTGAAACTAGGATCCCATTCTGCCTGGGTATAAATAGCAGGGAAGAATTAGAAGCATCTATCTTGACTACTGCAGGTGTAGACTCCTAACAGAGTTAGGTTTACAAAGAGCTGGTTTACAAAGAGTTGGTTTACAAAACCGGTGAAATACCATTCATTTTCAGCAAGGGATTTAATTAGTATTTCTTATAGTGATTGAAGAAGTGGTTTGTCCAGTCTAGTGAACTTGTTTCAACTTTTAAAAAATTATGAAGTGAATAATGAGGTGATAAATTAGTAATATAATGAGTAGATAAATGTAATTGATTTAATCTCACAGAGATGCTTTTTAAGTTACTGTGTTGACAAGAACAGGAAGACTGAAAGTGGTCTTTGGGAAACTAATAGAATAAAATAATTATTTCATAATGACAGCAACAAGACAAAATTTTTGTAGTATCATGTGAAAACTCAGATTTAACTACATCTCTGTTGTATGCTTTCTCTGTTAGTTTTGGCCTTGAATAATGTAATCCGTTTTGCAGGAGGCTGTTTCTGAGCCATTGGTTACTGCACATATACAGTGTGCATTGGTGCCTGAGATTCCTCCCAGTTTGGACACTGGCAATTCTGTAGCATGTTGTATATATAACAAGAAAGAAGCTGACTGTTAAGGAATTCAGTTTATCTCCATTAACCTTGTTATAGTGCTTGCCATAAAGATGTTTTCTCACCAGGATAGTGTTGGAGAAGATAAATGAATATGCAAAATGCCTGGGTGTCTCTCACCTGTGCAACCAAACTGTGGAAAATAACATGGGGATCAGTGGAGATCAAAGAACGCAGCACCTTCTTCATGGTATAAGTGATTCCTCTGAGTGTAGAATTATCATCAGTTCTCAGAGGCTAAAACTTGTCTGATGGGAGCAAGCAGGCCTTTATAGTTACAAAGTATTTCTTTATTTGATAATGAACTTTAAAATGCTGTGGTTTTTTCCACAGCAACTCTAAGAATTGTCATCTGTGACCATTAGCACCCTTGCTGAAGGCCACTGTGAAGTGGCGTTAACTACTGGCCAAAGTAGATTATCAGCCTGCTTTTAAGAATATTCCCTTCAGTGGTTCAACATACGAAGAAACTTAATAATTCATAAAGACTCTGCAGGCACTGTTACACTGAAATGGGACCTGGTAGTTTAAATACAGAGTGACAATATGGGATCAAAAACTCTTGCCTTTGGTCAATGGTAAATTGATCAGTCTTACCACAGGGAGAGAATTTCACATTTTAAACTAAGTGGTAGCGAACATATGACAAATCTACTAATCCACCACAACGCCAAGAAATAATATAGGAAGTTTCACAATTTTCTCATTAGGTTTTCTCTGTTTTGTGCCTTTTAATAATCTAGACTGACACATTGAAAGCTCTATAGTAGCTGAATCCAGTAGACTATTACCTTTTTTTTTTTTTTACTACAATACCATGAGGCTGGTGAAAAACACCAGAGAAATCTAATAAAAATTGTCACTTATTTTATTGAAGAGCAAAACTTTCTGTTTTTCTGCTGTCTAATAATGGCTTGCATGACTCTGTACTTGCAATAAATTGTAAGCTGAAGAGAATAATTCAGATAAGGAGCTGAGGAAGTACTGGAACCAAACCTGATCAAAACTTTTCTTTAAGTACATATTTGCAGTTCACTAGACAAAATGCCTTTTGCACTTAAAATAATGAAAGTAGGGGTTTTTTCAGTTCTTCCTCTTCCAAAACTTTAATTTGGTTGCTCACTGAGAGAACTTCTTTAGCTTTGCTCTAACATAGCCTGTGAGTGTTTCAAAGTAGCTCTATTTTTTTTGTTTGAAGTTTCTGGTATCCATAAATGATGCTATGTATGGATAAATGCCATATATGACCCCTAACCATTTTGAACTGTGAGATTATTTTCTCTGGAAAGGAAGTGTAATGTTTTAATAGCAATTTGTAATTGTCATTGGGCTATTGTATTTCCAGGGTTACATTTATGCTTTAAAAAGGAGAAATTAACTGGGAGGTTTTAGTCTTCCTGTTCACGGTGGATGGAGAGGAAGGGGAGAACTTCTCCCTGTGTCATTTTGCTGAAACCAGAGTCCTGACAGTAAATGCTCAAGTTTAGAGGCACTACACCTGTCTAACAATTTACTCTGGATGCAAAACCCTCTCTCTGCCTCACAGGTGGCTCAAGAGTCCTGAGTATTGCACAGAGCTGAAAAACCATCCTGCTTTCAATCCAGAGGAACAGCAGTTAGTGTAAATTTGGCCTAGTTGAAAAGTGTTAGGATGTGGACTTTAGTTAACCCCACAGGACAATGGAGTAGATGGGTTAAACAGAGAACCACCTTGACCTTAAGCAACCTGTTAATGACTGTGAAAGGTGCCACTGTGTCAGTCATTGTGGACCTGTAAAGGTGCTGAGCACCTTTGAATTTGAGCAAGACAATTAAGAATAGGGTATTCTCTACCTAGTTCTATAACTGACAGTGCCCAGTGTTGCTGGAGGAGAGGACCAGGGACCCCCAGCACTGCACCAGGACTATGCCTGACATAATAGGGACTGCTGCCCACGAACACTCTTGCAGAACAGGTGAGTCATGTAATTCATAAATTGGATATATTTTTGTGATCGAGGTATTTTTATATCTGAGCCCAGTTAGTCTTCACAGTGCCATTTGGTGTTGTCAGTAATGGAAGATGAAGTGCAGGTATCTGTAAGATGGGAATGGACGGGCCCTAGGCTCCTGGATTTAAGCTTGTGACAAGATCTTGCTCCCGAGATGGGGTTGGCATAACACAGGTTGCATCCACTGCAGCCTTTGCCCACGGTCAGGATGACTGGAGTAAGCCCATATTACTGACCAAGCCCCAAGGCCTGAGGTGTGAGTCTGTGTGTGTGCATGGACAAAACTTCATTAAATGCTTAGGGGCAAAGCCAAAAGAAACCCCTGGTCCCTGGATGGAAGGATGAATGGGAGGCCCCAGCATGGTGTTTGACCTGACAGCATGTTGCTGTTGGCAGGGATTATGGGAAGGTGAAGATGGACACTCCTGGGATACTGGGACACCAGTACAGAGAGGCTTCAACATTTGTGAGAGCAGTGGGGAGATGTGGGGTTGAGCTTTTGCAGGGTTTTGATGGAAGAATTATGGAAACTGGAGGAATAGAAGTATGATCTGGAAGACAAAGTGAGTGCATTAGAGCACAGCAATGGGCAGATGAGAGAAGCTCTGAGAACTGCCCAGGAGGAGAAGGATACAGCACAGCAAAATGAAGAGCCAGGCAGTGATGGAGTTACCTTGTCAAAAGGTGGGACAGCTGCATTGCTGATCAAGCAGGGACAAGATCTTGGTCTCTAAGATTATTCTAGCAAGTGTCCCCATTTTGGGGACATGGGAACAAGTGACATCTGGTCTTCCTCTGGAAACCTTTCCCGGAACAGTAGGCTTCTGGTGGGTGTACATTCCCAGGTGTAGCCAGCTGCTGAAACCACTGTGATCCATGAAAAAAATCAAGGTTGTAGGGGCATACAAATAACAGTAAACCTTTCAACAAGTGAAACAAGAAGCAGTGCAGCCATGACTCTGTGCCCTATCTGAGTTGGTGGTAGAGTACAAAATATGCTGCATACCTTCTCAGGTGAAGTCTTCTGGAGCATGTGGTGAAAGGGCCCTCATGAAATTCTATGATTCTATGATTCTAAATTTGAGGCCAACCACTGGGATTTTGAAGCCACAGATACTGGGGATGAGAAGCTAGCCACACAGCCTGAAAGAAAGAGACCTGTGCTGTAGTCTAAGAAGCATCTGAAATACTAGGAACAGGATAACCACTTGTTAGTTCCCCAATAGCCAGTACTGCACTGGATGCCCATATTGACTCCTGGATGATAGCTAGTGCTGTGTGGAGATAGGTGAAACAAAGGGGAAAATGCAGATGGAAATATTTGGGTAACCCATCTGGGCCACTAAGGTCAAAAAACACATCATGACATAGCAAATCTGTTTAGATGTGTTTAGAGGACTGCGATGTGCTGCATGTAGCGCCAGCATACGTCATCCACCCACAAGCACTCTGCTGCCACGACTTTCACAACAGACTGCTGGAAAATGACTGGTGGGGAGATTTGCAGTAGGGCAGGAGTACAACAATACATGTTTAACAACCTGTGGGCAAGACACTAGATGGCAAGCAGTGTGTTCCACAGAAGACCAAATCTTGTCTGTAGTATGCCACAGCACTAAGAATGATAAGTAAATTGGATATGTGAATAATGCCACATTTATAAGAAATAATTTTATTCGGACAAATGTTCATATTAGTGACATTAACAATTCATTCATATATTAAGATCTGGAGAATGTCTCATTGTGTTTAGGAAGACATTCTTTACTCTGTGTGTGGTAAGACACTGGCACAGGTTACCCAGGGAGGCTGTGGCTGCCCCCTCCCTGGCAGTGTTCAAGGCCAGGTTGGATGGGGCTTTGAGCAACCTGGTCTAGTGGGAGGGTGTCCCTGCCTATGGCAGGGGGGTTGGAACTAGATGATTTTTAAAGTCCCTTCCAACCCAAACCATTCTATGATTCTATGATTCTATAATTCTATAAGTAACCTCACAAATGACAGTGCATAGAACCAATCTGTATGAATGTTTATAGGAATGTCTATATATTGAGGGGTAGGCTGGGTAAGTAGTTAGCATGTTAGGTCTAGTTGGCCAGACTATTAACATATGGACTTTAGTTAACTACATAGGATAAGGGAGTATCTTAGTTTAAAGAATATAGGAGTAATACCAGTATGAGCAACCTAATAGTTGTTGCATAATCTTTGAAAAAAACCAGACTGTGAGCACCAAGTGATGGCCAAAGTCTTTGGATGCTACAAGAAGTTCAATGGGACTACGAAGAATCTGATTTTCTCTACCAAATCAAATAACAGATGATCCCCAGGTTTTCTTAGGGACAGGACCCAAAGACCCTCAAGCCCTGAATAAGGATTATGCATGCCATGGCTAGAATTCAGTGTAACTGAACCAACTTCTCTCCTGGACAATGTTGTCCCTCCTGCAGAGCAGACAAGTCACGTAATTTGTAAAATTGCATTTATCTGTAATTTAAGTGTTTTGGTATCCAGTTCCACTTAGTCTCTGCATTATCATTTGGTTTTAAACCACAACAAAGGTCCCCACATTATCAAGTCCATAGTTGCACCAGCTCATTAATCCATCCAACACTTGGACTCTTACTTTGTATCTGTCAGGGTTATGATTCTATCTCTTCAACAGGGACTATGCTCTGTAACTATTATTGCTTTGGTAGCAGTTGTTATTGAATATTAGGAGAGCTGATAAAACTGGATAGCAGACAAACCACAGACCCTTCCAGCTATTGCTTGCTAAAGCTTTCTCATCCTATATTTCTTTCTTTTTTTTTGAATTTGCCCAGACAACAGACTCTTCACTTGGTGTCAAATCCCTTCCCTTCTAAGCCCTCAGTTATCCTTGATAGCTCAAACTCTCCAACTCCAAAGCTCCCTCATTAATTACTTCCAAGCCCTGACCAAATCTTCATGTCTTCCAAATTTGACCTGCCCATCCGCCAAAGTGCTTTAAGTTCTCCACATTTCTGCAGTCCTTCAGTTCTCACTCTCATTCCTCCTACTGTGTCCCTGCTTTAGTGTGGTCCCTGCCTGGCTATTCCTGTTTTGTCTATCCAGAAATCTTTGCTTGCAGTCTTCTCTATTGTGCCAGGCTGACTTTGTCTTGGCTGCTGCAGCCTACCGAAACTCTCCATCTTTCTGACTCCTTCTGTAGGCACTAACAACAGATCCAGATCTGGCTGCTATTTAAGACACTAAATATAGGCATCACTTAATCCACGTCTACTGGAAAAGATGATTTTGCTCGAGAAGAAGGAAAAAAGAAAGGAAAAATTAAAAAAGGAAAAGCAAGTCAAACAAGATACACAGTAGTCCTATATTTTCACTGTAGCTATTGAAGCATTGCTTTGTCTTCTGACTTTAGAAGAAACACAGTACTTAAAAATTATTGCAGTAACCCTGCTCTGGAGGAAAAGAGAACAAGAAACAAGTCCATACCCACATAAAGGCTGTGGCTAGCACAAGTCAAGGATGTTTTTTAACGGCCAGCACTGAAGAATGTCACAAGTTCCTTTTTGTTCACTGTGAATGTTTCCAGTTTAAGGTTCCAGTTCACACGTGCTCAAACTGGGGAAAAAAGACCACTAATGGAGTGTCCTCAGGCTCCTTTCCTTCAAAGAATAAAGAAAACAAAGGAACAAAATGAAAAGCTGGTCTTTGAAAGAGCTGTATTGCTTTCAGAAGAACTAGAAACTTTTGATCTGTTTTGTTAATCTGACATATCAGTGAGAGGTGCTCTGGAATAGGGAGAATTGATCTTTTAACTCAAAATCTTTCTAAAAAGGGGACTTGAAAATTGAAAATTAAGTCCTCAATAGGACTGTTTTTATTAAATACAACTAATAATTTAAATTGGGAATTTGGCAGGAAATGCCTGCTATAAGAACGAATATCACTTACTCATTGACACTCAGAAGTACAAGTAGATTTGTCAAAGCATTATTTTATTCCATGACAATTGAGTCATCCACCACATAGTCAATATATTTTCTGAGAATTACGCAAGTGGCCTTGGAAAAAAGTGGAATATCTAGGTCTTATGCATCTCAATGAAGGAAGCAGATTGTCATAACAACTTTGAAAATGCCATTCTTTCAGTTACAATTAATTTCAGCCCTGTCCAGGTACTTCACAGAACTGAAAACCAGAAATTCAACAATAAAACTGAGGATGATTGCTAAAGGGTGCGAGTTAGGGACTCTTTCTAACTCTAAGCTTGTGAATTCATGCTGCAACAGTCCTCACTCTAGGCAGGAAAGAACAAAAGCCAAAGAAGAGAGGAAAACAAAGCCCATGAAAAAATCTTATTCATTGTACATTGTAGTGAATTTGAATAGTGTGTCTTCAAAGGTAAGCTGTCAGTGTTACAAGGAGAACCTCAACCAATTAACAACAATTAACAGATTTAAAGCCTACTCAAGTGCTTTGCTGAATTGAAGCCTAAATGGCGGTAATACAATAATCCTGTGTATGAATTACTTGTTTCTTTTTGAGTGAACAGTTTCTTCATTATCATTCAGAGACTTCTTTGTTATCCCAGTAAATAGTGTTTAGGATGCCTGTGGCCTAGAAGCCTTACAGACTAACACTTCTTCCACTTTTAAAAAAGGTCAAGTATGGAGAAGACTTTTTCTGGTAAAGTGCAGATCAGTACTGGTTTTACACTTGCATAGAAAGTTAATATAGTGTATATGTGTAATTTACAAGGTAGACAATATGAACAATTACAAACACATAAGTAATACTGAAATACTTTTGGATTTTTTTTAATTTTATTTTTGCTTTTCCTTTTCCCTCTATATCATCTACTGATTCATTGTCTTTGCCCCACGCATATCATCTCAGCCTAGAGCCTAGTCGTGTGCCTTAAAGGAAAATAATGAAGTTCTGCCAAGAATTTCTCTATGTAAAAATCCCCTCTCCATATTGGCAGGAGTCTCAGCAAATCAGTTTTTCTCAGCTGGAGTGTTATCTGCTTTGTCTGAGAAGTGAGATTTGAAAAAATCAAGGTGTGAATAAATGACACTCTTTGTTTCATCCAGTCTGATATCATCTGTTATACTTATTACTACTATTTTTTCAGCTGGAGTGAGCAACACTTGCAATTTGGTTTATTTGATCTGTGACTTTTCTCTTTGCTTTCTCAAGAGCACTTTTGCCTCTCATCTTCATTGTGCTTCTTCCTGTGTGAATGGCCTTTCAGCATTTGTGGATGCCATGGTCTACCCCATTTTCTGTTTTGGTTTTTACAAGCTCAAAAAGGCAAGATAAAACAAGAGAAAGGAGAAACATTCTCTGTTCCTGACTTGCATAAGGGCATATCTTGAAAGTTTTTTTAATTTTCAAGAATATTACTTTATTGAAAGAATATTATTCTTTCTGAGTAATAAACTCTCTGCTTATTACAGAATACATTTCATCAGAAGATCACAAAATACCCTTCAAACCAAATTAACATCATTACCTTATCTT
Organism: Aegotheles bennettii; assembly: GCA_013398125.1. NCBI lineage: Eukaryota > Metazoa > Chordata > Aves > Caprimulgiformes > Aegothelidae > Aegotheles > Aegotheles bennettii. The sequence goes on from VZRW01015333.1 coordinate 10,973, forward strand.
CATGAAACTCTGATTATTGGAAGGATTTATTTGCAGTGACTCAGCAGGTCTGAGGAACAGTTACTCAGAAAGAGATATTTTTGAAAGAGGAGTCTGACCACCATAGCTAAGTATTAATTCTTTAAAATGTTTCTGATGTTTTTCTTCTTGGAAAATCATTCTTAGTTTTATCAGTTGCCTTATCATCACGGAAAGATCTTCACCATCAGAGTGAAAAGTAAAGTAGGCATATTGTAACATGGACAAGCTCATAGTGGACTAGAGCAAATACAGACTCTGTGGAAAGATGTAGTTCTGTTGCTTTATATATGCCAGTTATTCTGGTCTTCAAATGTTTTTTCTGCCTTTGTGAGGTGGATTCACAATTATCTGTAGTCCTTTCATCTGGCTGTATCACAAATGGACTTCAGGCCAGCACTACTTTGTGTGTTTTGTACACCTATACCACATGTGTGGTTTTTGCTGAATCATTCCTGCATGATGACAGTTAACTTTTATGGTAAAATATGTTTGCTGTCACGAAAACAGGATATTTTGTAGCAACTCTGTTCGTAATTCGTACTCCAGTTAATATAAGTTACGTGTTTTAGGCTAGCTATAAAATGAAATGCTAAGTAACTCATGCTAGAAAATAAGCAACAAATGGGGATAGTTGATCAACTAATAATTTGCTCCCATTTGTACCTGTATTAACTAATCCACTGTACTGACAACTGATTTCACAGGTATTTGTCACAGTCTTTCTGCAGCAAGGCAATTGATAGTTGTACAAAACAGGTGCTTTTTCATAGGTGGACATTAATATCTTTATATCTGCAAAAAGAAATTTTGAGGCTTAAGTCTTTTGGTGAAGCAAGTGGACCTTAAGTACCTTAAATCAGTTGATGACAGACCTTCACTCAGTTCTACTCATTTTAAGTACAAGTTGAGTTAGTGTATAAATATGTGATTTTCTGTTAATAGGAAATTGAAGGCAATCAGATAACAGACTGTGTCTGGTTGCCCTAAACTCTTAAGGTATTTCATTTTAATCTCTTCTCAGTTATACCAAGAACTCCAGGACAGAACTAACACTGAAACTACTCCTTCTTTTCTCCCCCTTCTATCATGGAACTAACCTCCTTCTATTTCATGGCAAATAAAACAGTTCCTGTCCCACTACCAAACTGCAGTGCTCTCAGATTCACAGACAAGACGCACAAGATTACCAAATGAGATGTGCTGTTGTTTTCTAAATTACTTCCTTGAAACTAAAATATGAAGTGTCTCTCCAAGGAATTACTTTGCAGTACAATGCTTTATGCCGTCTGCCAAATAAAATTGCTTATTTCAGTGGTGAATGTCTACAGAAACTATTCTTCCAGCTGTGACATACTGAAGTGCCTAGGTCTTAAAGGCTTTCTCTGATACTTCTATCATCAACATTTTGCACAAATAACTGCATTGAGCAGAATATGACAAAATATTGGGATGAATCTTTCAGACTGTCTTTGATAACAATCAGCAAATCATAATCATGAAAGTTTTCACATAACAAGCTACAGGTTCATGAACTGTACATATGTGTGTGGTACTTTAATATGCATATACACATATACTAAAATGTACAGACTGCAGTTGATGGAGACCTGCCATTGGCTTGTAGATAATAATAAAAAACATGATTTAACCCGGCCAAATGTAACCTTAAACAATTTGAATTAAAGTGGCCTATCTCTTTGGACATAATATCAGTTTTAGGGTTTGGTTTTCTTGGAATGAAGCCTGTCAGTTCTTCAGGGTATGAAATTCTGGAATGAAATATGGTTGCTATATAAGTTATGTTGACCAAAGATGATAAAAATGAGTTTATTCAAAATGTATTTAATGTTGATTCCTTCATAACAATTTCAAAATCTATCAAATTTAAAAGCAGAAAATAGGCAGGGAAAGTATCACTGAATTCTGAAATACTGAAATCTTTATGTGCGGAGTAGAAGTACAGTAGTCTGTCTTGCTTAATGACAGTTTCCCAAATCTCGTGAAATATTTCATTGTCCTTCTGTCTATGCTAAAACTGCAATAAAACAGTGATCATTTCAACTTGCACAGGTAAAACATAATGAAAATTCTAGAAATCTTAAAGCAGAAAGTGTATTCCCACATGCCACTGTCTTACATCGGTGAAATAAGTAAAGGGAAAGACTGCAGATTCTTCCTACTTCCATAGCAACAGAGGACTAGACATGCTAAGCCCTACCGTCAACCATATATTCAATTTTGTTAGTCACTTGAAAACTCTTTCTCTAAGTTAACTTCTTTAAGAAAGTTTTAAGCTGACTTCCTTGAGAAAGACAGTGTTGGATGGTCTCAGAGGCTTAAAAATTCTTTCCATGAAGAAGAAATTATTCCTGTACCTTGCTGGAATTTGTGGTCATCAAATAAATGAGATTTCATCTCATAGCTATAGCAGTTTGAAAAATGCTGCTGGAGTGGGGTGAGATCTGATCTCTTCTGGCTGCATGTGGGTAACTGATAATGACAGGAAGGATTTTTTTACATGCAGATGGAGAGGAAAATAAACAAGGGACATGTAACTGGCATCACCCTGCAAGCAAAATAGGTATTGTTATCAAACTGGAAGTTCAAAGGGAGATTTCTTTACAGTTTACATTCCCACAGAGTTGAAATGAGAAAAACTCCTCACCTGACTCTTATACACACTCTTGAACAAGTAATAGGCCTTTTCTTGCAGAAATGTAGTTGAAGTTAGGGGTTGTTTCCTTATATTAAGAATGTATTATATACTTAGGAATGCTTCAGAAGTGCTTGAAACACATCGAAGCACTGGTTACTGTGAAGTTGTATTTCTATAAAGGGATATGAGCCAATCTGCATTTTGTGCTACTGTGTAAGGAAGAAATCACTTAGTGTATCTACTCTGAGCAGAATTACTTTATACTGTGGTCAGTCTGATCCCTTTTACCTTGATAAAAATCCCATTGTGCCTGGATAGTATACATGATAACAAAAGCACACAGAGCTGAAAAGCTATTAGAAAGAGAGCATGAACTCAGTCAACAGCTAACCCTGAAATGATGGGGTTATTATAAATCATATCCTTGAAATACCAAGGAGAGGGAAGAAACCTCACGTGTCCTTACAGCTGCACTCCCTTTCTACTTCATTAAACAATGTATTATTCACATGCAGAAGAGAGCTAGTTAAGAAAGATTGCTCTCAATTCCTGTGCTATTCCACAGACTTTAAACATGCTCAGACACACACAAAAGAAAGAATGAATGTAAAGATAACATATTTGAAAATGGAATTGTTTCAAGCGTGTCTTTGGACTTAGTAGCTGTAAAACCTGTCAAGGGCATCAGATAGCTTCTAGAATCTCTGTGGCATCTCACCATATCTAGTGACATCCTAGAGTTTTAGATTTATTTCATATATACAAGTCATGTTTTTCATACAAGATATGAAACTTTTGTTTTCCTCTCACCTTTTATTCCCACTTTTTCATATGCAAATTGATTTTCTTATTGCAAAGCCTCAGGACTTCTTAGGTTATACCCTTAGTGGTCTAGACTGGAAATTTTTTGGAACTCAGAAATGACATTTCTGGGTGGAGTGTTAAAATCAGTCAACAAAACATTGCTGGTGTACCCTACAGAATGATAGTGCCACATTAAATTTTCCAAGCTCAGCACCAATATTCACCACTTGCTTGTCATTCTCTTTCTTCTTAAGTAGCAAAATGATTACAGTGTTATTGTTTTATTTATTTATTTATTTTGGGGGGGGGTGGAGGGGAGAGGAAATAAACAGAGTAGTATTTAACTAAACCAACCAAGTAAACAGGCTTTTTTTCCTCAAAAACCTTTTTTTATAGGGGAGTTTCTCTACCTTCTCTCTAAGCTGTATGGTGGTAGGAGCTCACCCTCCTCCTATAAGACTTCCCAATATTCAAATACATTAAAAAGTTCTTTGTCTTTCACAAAATTACTCATGTTGCAGTCTCTAGATCCACTTCATTTATTATGTGTCTCTTTATAAGTCTGATCCTAGATCTTTTTAAGGTTAGTTGGACACAGTACTTCTCGACTTGGAAAGTCTTTTATCATTTGATCTGGGGGATCTCCTTAGGGTTTAGTACCATACACACTGTCCTACAATCAGCTCCTTTAATCATGGCATCAGTCTTATTTTAAGTCTGGTTTCTTCTAGACAGAGCTCAAATGAGTTCCAAAGTTTTCATTTATAAAAACCAGTAATTTAGAATAAAGGTGAATTGCACCCTTTAAAGGGATGTAGACTACAAGGGATAGTTCAGCCATTGTCTTTAAGTTTAGATTTATATTATTTTATTGCAGCAGTGACACTGCAGAAATAATGCAACTGCAAAACAGAATAGTATGAAAAAAAGCCATTGATTATAAATTTCACAGTTTTAGAGGAGAGGATTATCTTACAAAAATGTACTATTCCAAAGAAAGAGACTGTAACTACAAAGTGTCATGGTAATGTGTGTTTTTAATTATATCAGCAATGTTGATGGATTAACAGATAATGAACAAAGATATTAAAGACATCAATATTACTTCAAATGCAGGCTAAATATTTAATGTATATGTTGAAAAATCAATGTAAAAGTAAAATTCCCTAAGCTATAGACAAGTAAAGTGTGTTAAATAGATCTGAATGACAGAGATTGGTTAACTCCCTAATTGGAAGAACACACAAGTGAAACTAAACACATAAGTCAAAGAATAAATGAAGGAAAGGCTGTCACAGAGATTAAAGATTTATACAGATGTTTCATCCTGCTGGTGTTTAACCAAGCAAAGGCTGGTGGAGAACATGAGTCAGATGCCTATATTACAGGATAACGGACTGATTAAATGAATTTGTACATCCACCAAAGATCAGAAAAGTTAAAATTAGACTTACAAAAAAAAACCTCACAAAATGTTTTGAGTACACAAAGAGTTTATAGAAGAGTAGGCACTGATTTCCAAGGCAGTTTTGGGAGGTCACAAAACAAGAGACACCAGGATGGGGTTTGGAGCTGCAGCAGGTGTTAAGTGCCTAGTTGGTGAAATCTAAAAGTTGTCCAAAATTGCTCAAAAATATTTCATGTGAAGAAAATGGATTACTTTTGAAATGTAAAATTAGAGCATGCAATGCTGAGTTCTACTTACAAATATAAAGCCACAGAGAATATTTATTTTCTTACTGGACTTGAACAGCTTATGCATAAAATTTTCTATGAATTTTGGTCAAATAAGAAAATATAAACTGATATTAGCATTGCTGTTGGTCAAATCAGCTTTTCATATGTCAACCTGTAAACTGCTTAACTGTGCCCACTAAATCTCAATAAAGGCTGTTGACTTACTGAGACAATTTCATATGCCCAAAACATACTGACATGCTGATAAATGAGAAGAAGATCAGTTTTTCACTTCTAAACTTTTCACTGAAAAACCCTGGTGACATGCACTGAGTAGATCAGCAACCAGTGGTTCTCTGTTTCAAGGTTGATATATTTGCTTTATATACATCTCCCTCCCAGCAGAGCATACAAAATCTGGAAACAGAAACATTCTGTCCAGCTTCACACAGTAGTGAAAATGTTTTCATTTATCTAAAACATTACACACATAAATGAACTTGATATATTTATCTTTTATGTTTCTGTTCCCTGCCTGTACTAATGAGGAAGCTTGTATACTGAAACATCATCATGACATAGCGACAGAAACAACAAGCAGAGCAATCTTGATGAGCAGGTTGAAAGGCAAACACCTAGGAGGATCAAGGTTAGCATTTTGCATGTCCCTGCAACAAACTTGTCTAGATTTGCCGGGAGAGAAGATGTAGTGAAACATTGTACTTAGAAAGCTCAAAAAAGATACGTAAATTTTTGCAAGTTTCTGTCTATCCTCTGTAAATTTTTTCCTTACCTGTCACCCACAGGTATATTGCAGCACTCCAAACAATATCCAAACAAGAAATCTGAGAGAACACTGCAGCTTGGGTTGTTCCCAGGTGTTTTCTCCTTACCTCTTCCTAATAATCGTTCTCTTGGATTTCTCTCAAATTTTAACATTGCACTACACTGTGAGACACAGTCTACATGATTTAAAATATATCACATCTGATACTATGTGTGGTAGTCATTAAATTAACCATGGACCTTGTTGTGTTGGGCTATATAAAACACTGAGTGTGTAAAACATTTCACTTTGTAGGAGTTCTACAGCTCAGCCTATGTAAAGGTCACTTTCAATAGGTTAATTATCCTTGCTTTTACAAACCCCCAAAAGAACACATCCTACAAGAATTAAGGGCAAAACCTTGAAGCCCTCCTTTTATGGGAGATAACTTCACTTTGTAAAATAGACACGGTATATGGGTACAGCTACCTCTGGCCTGTGTGATCTGGGGTCAGTCACCCTGAGCTCACCTTACAGTCAGTAAGAAGACACAGGGAACTCCAGAGAGTGACCTGTTTTAACAGGTCAATCCAAAGCCAGTTTAGGTTGAGATAAATAGTTCTTTGGAAGTGGGTTTTTCTGTCTGGTGATGTGGAAAGAAGTATTGGAAGGGTGGCTGGCTCTGACTTAGATGTAAAACTTTTAGATATCTGTTACAGCTCCTTTGCCCCTTCCATGTTTGTATTCCAGCCCTGCTCAACACCAAAGGTTTCGGACTTTTATTGTCATTTCTCTGTATAGGTCAGCACAAATCCAGTGCACCTTAAAACTGCAAGAGTTTAAAAGGGATGGGATTTGGCTGGCCTCAGCCAAGGAGCTATTTCACCTGTGAGTATGATGTATATTCTCACTCAGGTTTTTGCCTACATGATATTAAACACACACAGGTCTTTACACAACTAT
>VZRW01015334.1:0-17466 GCA_013398125.1 Aegotheles bennettii
TGATTCTATGAAAATTAAATAAATCTTAAAAATTGCAATATCTGGTTGAGAGAATATGATTTAGCTTGTCAAAGGGAGTTTGGAAAGCTTTCTGAAAAAAGGATTTTAAACAGTTATGCCAGTATAACTCCTACCATGGAAAACTGCTTCCCATGAACTTTTCATGTTGAGTATAAAAATGTCTTATACTAGTATAGAATATCTCCCTAGACAAAAATAGCTGTACTACAAAAAGTGCTTTCATACTAAATCTAGTGATAACGATTTGGAGGTGATTTGTACCCCTTTTTCATCATGGAATCAGCTGAAGTGGTGGACTTTTAATATGTAGATAAGGTTTATACTATTTTTTTAAACAACTGATAGGAAGAAAGGGTCAACATATTTTACAATGATTTTGCAAAGTTGGTATTTAGTTGCTTTTCAGTTTGGAACCACTCCTCTTCCCCTCTTCCTAAATCTGTAAGAAAGAAGAAAATCTCAGAGTCTACAATTCTAGGCTGCCTCAGACCTAGACCAACAATATCAAAATATTACCATGTAATATTTCATATATCACAAATTAATGTTCTTCAGTGAAGACATTACCTCAGTAAATTCCTCAGTAGCTCTATCTCCAAATCTTTGAGAAAGAAAGAAAAAAGAGAGAGACACAGTTGGGAGCATTTATTGATTTCAACTCAGATCTAAACCAGAAGTGAAAACTTTCTGAAGTCAGGTTGTTGGTAGGAAGGTAGTGATTCATACTGCTTCTATTATAAGCAGGGAAAAATTAACCTATCTGGATATGAAACAGAAATAAAACTTATCAAGAGATGTGTGTTGTACCAGTGATCTATTAAACTAGACTGAAGTTACAAAAGTTGGCAACACAGTAAATTAAAATATGAAATTGATAGATCTGTAGCCTGATTTTGAAATCAAAGCATTTTGGCTTAAAGAAAAAAAGAAAAAAATGGGAGAGGGAAAAAAAAAAAGAGGAAGGAGGGAAGAGGGAGAGACATTTTATCTGAACCATCTTCAAATCCATCTGCATTTACCTAGGTGGAACCTCAAAGCCTTTTGAGGTCCATTAATTGTTACCCTGGCTGCTCAAGTTTCCCTGTGTCATCCCGTAGAGATTTTTAACCTTAAAAAGTATAGGATAATGAGTGCTTATATGACACAAAGGAACTACAGAGCACACAAAAAATAATGATTCTGTCAGTTACAAAAAAAGTATTTAGTACCATAGAGTGATTTTTTCACTGTTGCAGTCTACTGCCTTCAATGCCTGTTGTCTCCAAGACTGAGTGAATCACCTTTTAAATATATATAAAGATCTCCTGTGAAATCACTGTGTCGGTAGCTCAGCTGCACAAGGTAGAGATAATCTATATGAAAAATTCGTGACAGGGACTGTGCTTCCTTAGCAGGTCTTTGAAACCTTCCTACTCAGTGACCTCAGGCTTCAATGAGTCACTGTGAAAAAGTCAAGCTGCTGTATGTAGGTAATGAATGCACAGATTCATACTGCTGCTATTGCAGCTATGAAGAAGAAAAAAATGAACATTTCTAGAAATGAAAATCTGTGAAGTTCATATCTGGAAAAAGAAATGTAACAAAATCTCACCGGTTTCATAGTGTACATCCATACTGTCAGATGGGTTCAGTGCCTCTTTCACTCCATGACATGTATCTCCAAGGCATCTGCACTGCATATATGTGGCATTCTAAGTCCTCCCCTTAGCAAAAAGAGCCAGAAGACATTTCTCCTCCAGAGGTTGTCGTACAAGCAGTATGGATGTGGCTAACCTACTGCATAAAGCTCTACACTTGACATGAGCTCTACAGACATGAGCTTGCCTGCTTCTCTGGAGCAACAAAGACCTAGTAAGTGTACTCGTGCTGGAATGCAGCACTAAGAAGAACGTTCTTCTTCTTTCCACTCTAATCACTCTTTATGGCACAGCTTTATTGGGACAGATACATGTGAAAGGGCTCTTTCTACCAAGGCCCAGGAGGCAGCTTTACCAAGACACGCTGTGACCAGCTAATCAGATTGCAGACCAAGTGTAGTCTTAGGTGCCAAACTGCACCTAGCATTCTTTGTAATGCACATAACATACAAATTCAGCTTGCTATAGTCCTTCATTAGAAAAATCATTAGAACCAGTAGAAAATTGTATTATAAAGCATCTCAAGAGTTTTTTATAGGTTTACATAAGGAGAAAAAAGGGCAGATGTATTTCTTGAAATTGAACTAGTAGCCAAATTGCAAGACTGCATAAGTGAGAGCTGGGTGAGTTCTCCATCTTACTAGATTAATTTGAGGCCATATTCATCTCACTCAGTATTACCTACTGAAAGGCCCTAAGTCAGGAGTATAGTCACCCTAAATTTTCCCTCTAGTCATTTTAGGAAAACAGACACCTCGAAGGAATGATTCACGCCCTGTTATTCCCCCTAACTGACTAGTTTGTGGATCAGCTGTCTGAATTCAACAGCTGTGTACAAAGGACATGGACCACAAAGCAGCAGCATTGATGCCTGGAGGTGATTTCTGTAATTTACAAGTGTTTTAATTGGCTTCTTCTCCTAGGTATAGGGTTGAGGACACATGTCCATGGTGTTCCTTTACACTACTTCTGAGCAGATGCCCTCATCCAGATCTAGCTGTGCTGAAAGTCATTGCTGTTCCCCCCTGCTTATCACTGGCTCCTGCAAATACACATCTCACTGAGAGCTGGGCAAATTCATCCCAGAAGCAGGTAAAACAAAACTCCTGTTCCTTGTTTATCACCTCTTTTGTCTAATTGATACTCCACATGGTGTCTCAAGGAGGGAACAAGAAATCATGAAAGAGATGCTAAGATATCATAAAAGAGATGCTTTTTTATAAAAGCTACAGAAATTGCCCCATCATTTAATATAAACTATTATAGTTTGGATACATTAGACAGGTACATGCACACGTACATAAATGTGTATCAGCAGTAACACCTTAGAAATGCGTGAATATAAACATTTCCAATTAATTACAGGTCCATCTGGTCTCTGTGGGTTGTTAGCAGGGTAGTTTTGTAGTTACAATCTCAGGAGCTCAAATCCAAATCCAGGCTGTAAACTGTGAATTGCACTCCAGTCTGCAGTCATTAACTGCTCTCAGCCTGAGGGCCATACTCTACCTCCAGGGCTATTTTTGAAGCATAACTCTCCAGTCTTGGGATGCATTTTTCCTACATTTTATTTTTCCAGCCATGTGTATAGAATTTATTATGTTTTCACATCTGTTTAATACATAAGCTGCATACAACACACAAGGACGTAGAATATATGTCTTAGCATATTTTATGACCGAACTTGTAGTCAATCAGCTGAAGTGAAAGGTATGAAAAAGCTTTTTCTAAAGTACTAAATATATATAGGGTATATATGGCACACATCATTATTAGGAGAACTGGCCAAGTAGGACAAAGCCTGCTTTTTCCAGCTGTAACTTTTGACAGCTCAGGAATTTTTACTTAAAATTGATAATAATTGTATGGATAACTTAAGACTTTTCCTAATAAATTGGACTGTGTGATCACATGTTCTGACACAACAGTTACCTTTCAGTATAAAATAGTTGAGAATTCAGTGAAAACCATGGTAAATGCCATAAGAAGACAATGAAGCTACTTCCTATTGTCTATGTTCCCCATAGCAATTGGTCCTCTGTGCAGTCTGGATGACACAGGCTCTAAAACCTGAAAATTGTATCAAAATAATTTCTAACAGAGGTTTTACTGGTATTCCAAACATTACAACAAACAAGCAAAAAAACTAGATCAATTTGAGGGAATATATAATTTTAAGATTCACTATTTACTGAGAATTTTAGGAGCTGGGAAGATGCTTGACAGAAGAAAGAAGGGCAGGGCTCCTGGGGGAAAGCAAAAGGGAATGCTCATTCCTTCTTATTATTTATTCAGTTTTTTATTTTTGCCCTTCCTCTTATTAATACACAGCAAACACATTTACTTCACCAATTTCTATCATGAGCTTCTAGTACTGGAGACTTTAGTTGTTTTTCTGATGTGCAGAAAACTCAGCAGGGAACAACCCATACTTCCCTCCTGCTGTTTTGTGAATTGACAGATCAGAGTGTGACCTAACTGCTTTTTAACAAAAGTTATTTCAATACTATTCTGTACCAGCCTCTAGGGTTCTGGACAATGAGCACAAGTGGTGAAATGTCTAAAGCCATGATTTCACTGCAAACTGGTTAGACTCATGTTTGTTATCCCAATGGCATTGCTCTTCCAGATTGTCATGTATGTTGAAGAATATTGATATGCATGAACACAGAAGTTTAAATTCCAGGAAGAAAGTCCTAGGAAAGTGACAGTGACAGGCAAGGGCTTTTTTGTTTGTTTTCTCCTGTGCAATGTAAACAGTTCTGCTTATTTTGTTCTGATACCAGTTTTTTTCTATTCTTCTTCCCTTGTATTTTGTATAATTTGATCAATGTGTTTTGCCAAACAACAAGGTCTAACATTGTCTTCAATGTTGCTGTTCACTTGAGATCAATATAAAGCACTTCTGGTGCTTTCCTTGTATTTTGCAATCCGTAAGTGATGTGTGTATTTTTCCTGTTAATCCCTTTGGAACGGCTTTTTCGACATCTTTTTAAGAAGTCCTGCGTAATATTGAGACACACTTCAGAATGAAAACAGGGCCTTGAAACATCTTGTCCCTGTCTTAATAGATCTATTTTCTGTGTAAGATGTTGTCCTCAGCAGTCTCAGTTCACTTTTCAGTGGAGAAAGATAAACATTTTCCTTTCGTGACAAGACAAGTACATATTTCAGCTCTAGAATTGACTACAGCATGCCTTAGTCAAATGATATAGAGTGTATACTTTTAAAGAAAAAGATCTGTCTGGTTTGTCTACAATTAAGAAAGCATTTATAATAAACTTAAGAGTGATACTTATATGTCTGTGGGAGGCACAGAAATTCATGTCTGGTAGTGAAATTAGTGGTCTGTTGTTTGTTTTAGGTAGTCTTGAAGTCACAGAAATAAATTAACATTTCTCTGACCAGCGTACAGCCTCATTCAATGTTGGAAGGCAGGAGATACACGAAGTATAGAAAAACAATTTGGTATCAATCATCACTCTGTCTTCGCATATAGTGAAGAGCATTCCTATTTTGCGTATTTTAACTCTTCATCTCTGCTTAAGAAGTGACACATTCCACTTTTGTTTTCTGAAATGACCAATGCTTTTTTTTTTCATTCATTTTTTTCTATTCAGTCTACATTTTTCTGAAAAATATATTCATTGACTTTGGCTTAGAGATTCTAATTTGGAAAGATGGATGGCTTCTGAAGCTCTGTTGACAGTTTTCCTATGTTCAGAAGGCATGTTCTAGTCTTCTTTAATGATTTTGGATCTGCGCTTTTCAATTTAGTTCATCATCTGATTGAACTCTGCCTGTTTCTCACCTGCACTGGGTTTTCTTTTCTTAGTAGCAAAGTAGAAAGTAAACATATCTTTTCCAGTCTATTATTTGCATGTTTCTTTGGACTTCGATTTATTCCATGTGATTCCACTTCCCAAACTTAAAAGACCTGTGTCAAGAGCCTAGTCATCTGAGGTTCCCTTAACAGTCAGAGGAAATGAGATGGAGGACGAGATCCTCATAGAGTGACCTTCTCTGCTGGTGATTTTCTCTCTCCACTGACTACAGACTGGGAAAGCCCTTTGCAAAGAGAAGGCATCTGTATTCCCCATTTAGACACTGATAATTTGGTTAAAAGCAGACAAAATAAACCAGAGCCTCATTCACTACAAAGCACTGAACTCCATCCACTTACTTTCAAGTGCTGATTATTACTTTGTTTCTCTCATTGCACTACGGTGGTTCAGGGGCTTCAGCAGAAAGTATCTTTGGCCTGGGAAAAATTACTTCATCCATGGTGAGATCTGAATCTTTTAGTAGCCTCTTTTGGAGTGTTTTGCCCTAGATGGTATCGTGATTTAATCAGATTTAGTCAGAGTTGACTCCAAAACTGGAAGATAGCTTTGTACAACTTGAAATTGTACAAATTTCTCCATAAATTCTTGCAAACCTTTTTTCTGAGTCTAGAAATCATTCATATGCTTCATTTTTATGTGAAGTGTGAAGTACTCCTTGAATTTCGTACTGTACTTTCAGACTTAGCCTCTCTGCTTGAGCTGCTGAAACCATTAAAACATCAAGTAGTTCAAAACCACCTACTGTCAGAAACAAGGCTGCCTTCTGTCTTCCTTTTTGCTGCTGCCCATTGCTTGTAGTTCTTTTTAAACTTCCTCCAGTTGTCCTCCACCTTTCCCAAAGGGTTTAACTCTGCCGGGGCCTTGAACAACTCCTTTCTTCTATTCAGGATGTAGCTCAGTTGATTTTGTTCCTGTTCCAGTGTTTGGCTCAGCAGCCACAGAGAACAGGAAGACTGCAGAGAACAGCACAACTTCATGAAGGTATTCTTAAAGTGCAGAAAAATTTAAGTCATCCTGCCTTCACAACTGGTAATTTTCTTCCACTTATCAAAGGCAAAAACATCCTAAAGAGGGAGTTTCCCATGAAGTGAGGGGTAGCAAGAGAGGCAACATAGAGAGGATGGGACACAAACATCTGTGGAGAACCCAGAAGTGAATGTGGCCTACTGAGAAATGTCATATTTGTTAGAAAGAGAATCAAATATAGCAACTAATGAGCCTAAACAACAAGCATTCTCTTTTCCCTTCATGGGGGCAATCCCCTCCCTATGATCTTCCTCTCTCTGTCTCCCCAGCTGCCTGGGCAATAAATATCCTTTGTGGCAGAAGGGAGCAATTGCATCTCAAGGGAAATGGCAACCTGAGCTGGAGCTGTTACTCTACTGAGGTATGTTCCGCCATCCTGTGAGACCAGTAGCAGAGGAAATGGACGTATCTCAAAAAGGAGAAATGGTATCATTTTTAGCAAAAGGATACAAAAAGGCTGTGACGTTCTTCTAAGCTTCATCTTTTCATTCTTCTGAGAGTTCAGAAACAGCTTCATTATCTATATAAAAACAACTCCACTCAACTGAAACTTTTTCTGTTATTGACATTTGGTTTTGTATAATACTGGCATAGAACCAAATTAGTTTGAAGTTTTTCAATGAGAAAAAAAAATAAATCAAGAGGCAAATGGAGATGCATTAAATCACCTAACTAACCAGGTCACTTACTAGGGATATGAGTTCTTCATGCATCTGTTTCTCTTAGTATAAAAAATTAAACATTCAGTGCATTAGAAAGGTGGAGATTAGCTATCTATGGGCTGATGATAAAGGGTCTTGGCTAGGCTGCAAGACACTTACAGAAAAGCCCCTTTTTTTATTATATAAATCACAGACTTGACCTATCCAGAAGAACCGAATTAATCTTGTAATTACCAGCATATGGTTGTCCTGTGATGAAGGTCATTTCTTTTGTCTCCTCAAAAATCCTTCCCTGATACCAAAAAAATTTATATGGATTACCTAGAAGATTCTACCTTTTGAAAACATTATTTTTTTCTGAAAGGTTTAATGGCAAGACTCTTTATTGAAAAATTTCTAACCAGTTGTGTAAAAACCTGGGGTTTATGGAAAGTTAACTGATCAAAATGGACAAGTGTTTTATGAGTGGAGCTTTTTTTGCAGTACATATATTTTCTTCAAATGTAACAAAAATTATTGACTTTCAACAAAAATAGAAAACTAACAAATACTTTGGTAAGATGGATTTTTTTTTGAGATTTATGTAATAACAATATTTGTAATTTTTTGCTCAGAAATATTTCTTCCACTTTCTTAAGGAGCTTTACATCTATTTTTCTATTTACAAAGTAGCCAGGGTAATTCTTCATTTGGGACTTGTATCTGAAAGGTTACCAGTTTTTCTTATTGATGGGAATGGGGTTACTTTACCTCTACAGTTATTTCAGTTGTCTGTTGTTGGGACAGGATGGAATAACACTATTTATGCAAAGGCAAAAATGGTGTTATGCAGGAATAATCAGCCTCCCATAAATAGAGGGAATTTTTTTGCATGCAAGACAGTTTTCAAAAAGCCATGTAAAAAGGGGTTAGGCTTGCTTGCAAGGAACTGGTACATAAAATCACCAAAGGGGGGCTAGTGCTTGCTCTTTGGGCTGAATTCCTATGCTAACACCCAACCAGTGCCCTTTGGATTCCAGGACATCACAGTACCCTGCTGTTGTTTTGATGAGAAAGTACGAGTGATAAAACAAACTGGGCATTTCAGTCTGCTCTACCTCAACTTAAAACATAAGGTGCTGTGAGTGTTGTTCTGTTGTACACTGATCAATGTGATTGCAGCTTTGAAGCTGGCTGTATATCAAGCAGCAAAGATATCTTTGATTAATCCCCTCCTGGTTAGTTTAAGTGATAGAAAGCCCCCTGAGGACTTACGCTTGTTCTCCTTCTTTGCAGAGATCAGAGACAAATAGTTTCTTCCTATGTTATTCTTGTCTTGTGTAAAGAGGATTTGTACAAGGAAGTCTCTGGTGTAAACAGTATTGAAAAATTGTTCTAAAGGATTAAAGCTGTTCCAATGATCTAACTCAGGGAGTGTGCCTTCTAGCAGACTGTACTGATGTACCAATGTTTGGGCTTCGAGTAGTGAGGCAATGCACTAGACAAGGTGTTTTGAGAAGATGTGAAAGACAGAGGCCTCACCCATCAGTATATATGTTAGAATACGTATTGGTGACAGTCCTTCCTGTTTAAAGCAAGCTAATGTTGCCCAATAAATTATATGCACAAAAGCACACTAGCATAGCAGCTACATTTTTGCCTCTTTATATGCCTTGAAAATAAAAGCAAGTGAGTACTAGGGAAGTAGGGTGAGGATGAAATGCTACAGATCCACTGAATTCTTAGACTGTTCTTGTACTGCTACTTTAACGCTGAAAGGGTCAAGCTTTTTTCCTATATCAGAATGTTGTCCAATGTCACTTCTAATTCAATAAACATAAATGTCTGTATGACTGTCAAAAAAATCTCTACAGCTCACCAACTTTTCAACAACTTTATCCCATATGAATTTGTCTTCTTTTTAGACACTGCCAAAAAGACCAATTTTTACACCTCCAGTAGAATTTCAGCAAGGAGTTCATGCTTAGAGCATCTTTCAAATTCATTGCCTATCTCTTATTAGATGTGCATTTGCTAGTTTTTCTCTTAGCCAAGAGCCTATGGAAAAGGTAGAACAATTCAATTTAATGAGCAGAATTCTTATATAAACTTTCTACCCATTATTTATTTTTGGAAATATAGAAACACATGGAGCCGTTGAACTATAAGGTCACATTTGCTTAGAGCAAAATCTCTGTGTCAAGATTTCAGGCTTTCCTATAGTTCTTTTCTTGCAGCAGGGAGACTACAGAGGGAATAGAGATGTAGACTGAACACCAGAACAGCACTTGAAAGAATTCCTGTTCTTTCACAGAACCACTCAGGAAGGGAAGATAAAAGCACAAATAAAACAGTTGATGTTTTTCTGTATAAATTGTGAATCTGGAAAAAACTACTGTTTGCACACATATATACACACACTGAGTTCAAATTTGTTTTTTCAAAGCTTCCTACATCTTGACTGGGCAATTTAGTTGTTCTATATTGGTCCTTATTGTTGTTGTGTGAATGGGAAGATTATTCTTACTTTTCATGAAAAAAAAACTATATGTGAAATATTGATAATGATATGGATCAAAAGTGATGTAGCTTTTAAATTTATCACCCAATATGTGTCATATAAATCAGTGGAAGAATAGATAACATCAGTTATCTTCTTCGCCTAGATGAGCCTGAGAGTTACAGCAAGAGATACGGATACCTGGGTATACACCTGCCCCAGCTCCTGAGAGCCTGGACTTTGGGTCACAGATCCCCTGTGTCTCTCTTGGTATCATTCGCTTTCTGTCTCTTAGATCTGGCACTGAAAGAAGTAATTCCACCTTTCTACCCTCCCCATTCAGCTTATTCCAGTCTAATGTCTTGCCAGACTTACAGCCTAGATCTGTCTCAAAGCAGTCCTGTTCACAGTCAGTCCATGGATGCTTCGAGAGTCTCCAGCACTCACAATCCTTGCCCAGGTTTTCTATCCTCATCCCACCAGTGTTCTTCCCATGGACCAGCTGTTGTTTCCTGACGTTTCCCTGCCCATTCACACCTCTTGTTCCTGCTCTCCATGTTGTCGCCATTCCTCTGACCTGCTTTCACCACTGGCTGGGTACAAGAGCAAATTACTTGTTGCTGGCCTGCTGCTGCTGGGTTTTTGCACCAGGTTCTTACCGAGGAGTGAGCAACAAGATTAATCCACTACAGAGAATGAGAGGTGGCTGCAGTATATTTAAATGGAGAGTTGTAAAAAAAGCAAGCTCTTTGGCAGAAGCAGAGGTGAAACCAACCAGACTAGACAGGATCTTCAGTTAATAAAAATCAGCATAGGTCCATTATTTTATATTTCCAAACTTCCCATCCTTGTATATGAAATAAGGACATTGCAAACACAGCCCACACTTCATCAGGGCACTTAAGCATATATTAATCATGTATATTTATTCAGCAAAGTATTCAGTGGATGTTTTACTTTAATTCTCACAGAGGTCAGCATAAAAGACTACATTTAAAGGCTTACCCTAATAGAATTAGGATGAAGCATCTGATCCTAAGAAGAAAAAAAGTCTGATGCACAAAAAGTAAAAGAAATGTGAAGAGATAAAAATAGCAGATTCATTATTTTTTACACAACACTTCATCATAACTGAATACCAGAATATCAGATACAACATCTAATTTTGGTGCCTTTTTTGTAATTTTTGTAAATTTATTTTCTTCAACATATTTCTTAGTCAGTTGAAGTGGCCCCTATAAAGATCTCAGTTACCTTTTCCCATTTGTACTTTCCTTTTTTTGCCACATTTAATATATGATCATGGAAGAGAAAATCAAGAGCACAGAAGCACTCAGGAAAGCAATCATATATTCTCCAGTTACTGCTGAAATAACTCCCTGAAGATGGTGTGTTATGCTTCCTTTCCATTTTTACTTGGCAATCCTCAAAAGCACATCAGATGGGTGACCTCTCTCATCCTATCCTTGTCCTCAAACATTAATTAGTTTATGCTTTGTGACTGACTCCTGCTGACTAGTATCTCTGAAGTTAATCACGTCACTAGGGACATTTGTGTAAGCTTAGACTCTATGTAATAGCACTAATTCTAAAAGGAGATGTAAGGTTATTTAGCTACATAAGTGTGTTGTTTCATGAGGTTACAGAAAAAAAAAGTAAGTTTTCAGATGTCACTGGTGAGAGGAATAAGTCAAATGTCAACTGGCTTCGTGCTGTTCACCCAGTTCATTAACACCTCCGTTTGTCTGTCTTTGCTCTCCTTTCCCTCACCCACGGCAATGTCCTATGGCAAAGGTAGTTGTTCATGTTGGGGAGCAAGGAGTAAGGCTTTAGTGCAAATTTCTGCAGAAAAGTTTAGTCTGAGAAGAAGGAATTCAGGAGGACAGGTTGCTTGAGATTATTTTTATAGGAATAGAGGAATATATCTCCCTTTTTTTGCATTTATCCTTTGGTAGTATTGTCACTTTACTATGGAGGCGCTCTTTATCCTGCTCCTATGAAGTGAAATTATGCCCTGAACAGATCCTGACAATGAATTTTTCTACTTAGATTTTGCTTTTGGAACAGAGAATTTTAGCATTTAAAATGTTGTTTTTTCATTGCCCTGATCCTGAAAGGCAGTGTGAGGTCTGTGTTTGGCCAAAAGCTACAGTTTGGGCCAGTGAAACCAATGGGAGTTCTTATAAAGTTGACACTGGTCATTCCAGCAGTAAAGCATGGTGTTTGTCCCTGCTATATGGCTCTGAAGTGATCTTCAATTAGGACAGTGGTACAAATATAGACGAACTGAGTAGCAGTTTGAAACTTTACCTGTGATGCTTGTTGCATCCTTTTCACTTTATGCTTACAACAAGCAGCTGAAAATCAAAACCACTAGAAAGCAAAAGTATTAGTCACTGATTTAAAAAGAGGAATGGCATGAAATTTTATTGAGTACTCAATGGATTTTAAATTAGAAAGGATGATGTTTCTAGTTAAGTAAATGGGGAAAAATAACTAAAGTAGAGGCTGATATTATGTCTAAACTGAGTGCATGATTCTCGTATTTCAGGTAGGATAGGATAGGATAGGACAGGACAGGACAGGACAGGATAGGATATCTGCATTTTATAATTTATATAATATGCCACTGGAATCATGTAAGTGCAAGAAAATCTGACCTGACCATGAAACTGATTGCAAAGGAGTATAAAGGTACATGCTGAAACCAGACTAATTTTGACCCTCTTAGCGCACCTCCTGCAGTACGTGTGGGTAGCAGAACAGCTGTTTCAATAGCTAACGCTCCCAGAATGAAGACTTATGCCAATGTCAATCATTTCTCCTCATGCTAAAGTGTTCTTCCTGGTGCTAGATCTTAAGCACACCAGAGATAACCTCACTTATGTTGCCCTATCAAGTAAAGGAAACCAAAATGTCTTCATTCGCAAAATGCTGGTGGCGCAATCCCAGCCCAGCAGAGACCCATTCACAGTACTGCAGCCAGCAGTAGGCTGCGAGACTGAAATGTTCTTCAAAGTTTCAATCACACAGTGTGTGAAATTACAGCATTGCACCCATATGTTCTCATTGCATACATTTTAAAGGGACAATTAAGCAATTTAAATCAGGGACAGTACTGATCACATAATTATACCTAAATATTTTCTGAATCTGTGCAGTGAATATGTGTTTTCTGTCTAGGAGACTGGTTGGCTTAACATTTCTCCAGCAAGCTTGTTTGAATTCAGAGTAGACTAAATTTTTTAAAAATTGTCATGCTTCAATATGCTGTTATTTAGTCTAAGTAAAATACATCAAAATCTTCATTCCAGTGTAGTCCAAAACTATCATCAGAACTAGGAGTTGTGCATGCACTTTTTGTCAGTGTTAATGAAGAGAGAAAAGATGTCCCATCCTTCCTGTGACACAAAGGTCATGAAGACTACGTTCCTCGAGGCAGAGTGCTTTGAGAAACCCAGCACTGTCACTATTTTGCTGCATTAATTTGGTAGATAGAAGCTTCATGATAAAACAGGAGCCAATCTGCTAGCTACCATCAGAGTCATTATTTGGTTTTCAATCTATTTTTAAAAATAATTTTCTTTAATTTAGAAATTTTGTCGCTATCTATATAGAATCAGGTGAAATGATGGGTTTGAGTTAACAACTGGGGTAATATATGGGGGTTTTTTCTTTGAATCAGCTAAAAGTTACACAGTTTTTCCCAGTATCTACCTAAGTAGATGTAGCAAAATAAAGAATTATTTTAATGCACTTGGAAGGACTCTCCAGTATTTTATACATTTGTTCCCTAATTCAATTAATAAAATTTTCTTTGTAGAAAATTGTTATTTTTATGGATTTTACTTCTCTGTTGCTCTGCCTTTTTGTTTTGTTTATTTGGCTGTGAGTGGTGAAAGCGCATCCCCTCTCACTTCTATTCTCTTTAAAGTGTGTAACCTCTGTGTGCAGATATCTAAAGGTTGGAGGGAAAGGGATGATGGTCAAAGATTATCAGGGAAGTACTCATTTTACCATAAAGGTACATTTTTTTTACTCTAAATTTCTAGCTCTAAAGATCAAGAACAATCACGGGTGATCTGGAGCAATCAGGAATGTACAATAGATGTAAGCAATGAAACCAGTTGAATATCTTGTTCAAATAACTTGGAAAAAAAAATCTAAGTGTTCTTTTTTTCTTTCTCACTTCAGTCTGAATTCTAAGTATCTTATTCATCTGGACAAGTAACCAGTGTATTGGAAGAAGTCTATATTTAATCCTCATACTTGATCCTCAGCTTAATTTTCATGCTCCAAAGTTATGTTCACTTCCTTCTATATGACAGTACGTATGTTTCTGGTCATTAGTGTGGTATTAGAAGGAGCAGTGCATTTAAACCTAGGAGCTATATAAGTGGCAAAAATGTGAGAGACAAACTTTATTGGTGCAGTCTTCATGCTATAGTCCAGGCAGGTGTTGCACAGAAGCATCCAAAAATTAATAACTGCACTGCACCTATGTAAATAACTATTTCCTTCTGACAGACCTTACTGAAGGAGTGGTCTCAGTATTCATATGAATCCACAAACTTGGTTCTGACATAGTCCATAGAATGTTAAGGCATATTCTTAATACATATGCTCTACTTAAGTATTGTATTCAACTTTAGCTGTGTAGAGGCTAAGCTCCTCTGTTATCTGTGGTGGGAATTAGCAATGGACAACCTAAGACAAATATGCCTGAAGGTCTCTGTCTCTCACTATCGGGGAAGCCCGTGAACAGCCTTGGCCCAGGCATCAAATTTTTTTATGTCTAAAATTTGAAGAAATTAAATCTATCCAGGGTCATCATCATAAGTTTCACAGTAATCTTTAGTTATTACGATAAGTCCTTCAGCACAGGAAAGATCATAATGGGTCAGTTTTGCGGCATTTAATTAATGGTCTTCAGTGTTGTGCCCTGTCTGGAGCACTAAGCAGTCTCTAGAAATGCAAACCAATTTAAAACTTCAAATGCACCTCTATATTAAAAGTAACTCTAGTATTTCAAATTCTTTATGCTTTATATGAGATACGATACTCCTCCCTTTGAAAAGCAAACTGCTTCTGCAAGGGCACTGTGCTGACTCAAATAGAAATGTCCAGGAAAAAGAGTGGCACTAGGTAATAAAAATGGTTAAATAGAAAATTAGACTTAAAATATTTGTGCTACTAATAACAACTAATAACATGAATTCTCCACTCACAAGCAAGCCCAATCTACAAATATCTTTCACTGAATATCATTCACAGTAGTTTAATGACAAATTCCCACCTTATGCTAGGAGAATAACACTCCCTAGGGGCATTAGGGCTGTTTCGTCTGCATGTTTTCTGGGTTTTAAATTTGAATGAAAAATTACATTTACTCTTCTTATCAGAATAAGGAAGGCAGGAAGGGTCTGTGTCTTCTTGAATAAATACTGCTCCTGATAAAAAAAGGAAGAGTGTGTTATAGATCAACAAACTTGAAAAATAGCAATGCTGGCTCCTCTAAATATTTGTGTTAGACCCATTAAATTCTTTGGGAGAATTATGGTGTAGAAACCTGTGGATTTGCCATAGAACAGTTTAGAGACTATCAGGATCTTTTCTATAGCTTCCCATGCATCTATTGCTATGTCAAGAAGGCAGAGGTCAGGAAAGACAGTATGAATTATATTGCTAATGGTCTACTCTCTCAGAAAAAGGTGACACATTGGCAGCCAAATCTTATTTCCTTCACACACATTGGTACTGAATCAACAACTTCAGCAAATTCCCAGCTTTAACCACTTGGTATCTGCCCTAGGATAGATGCACCTCCAGACTGAGTCCCAAGATGAATGTTCTGTCATGACCTTACCCTTACATGATCTTACCGCGTCCTCTAGTTTCTTTAGGAGACAGGAAGCCTCTTTGCACTCCAGCAAGATCTGTAATTTAGATGATCAGAGGACCTGCACAGCGGAACATACTGCCCATACTTGTCACACAGGATAGAGACACCCAGTTTCGACCTTGGAGGCTGCAAATGGGATTACAGTTAGACATAAGCTAAAAGAACTTGCAAAATTGTGGCCACTTGATCCTGTCCCTCAAGAAAAGCATCCACTTCTGAGGTATTATACTTATGAAAAAGCTGATGGCACTCATGCTTTGTACATATAACATAGCTCCATCTAAATTGAAGAGGTTCTAAAGGAACTATCCTATTTCCTACTGACTCCAGTAGAATCGGTGCATGTGCTATGACAGCAAAAAAAGTCTTTTAAAAAACAAGCACCTTGAGGCAAATGCTACTACTAAGACTTCATCCCCATTTAGAGGATTTATTAAAATAATATTAAAAGGAAATAATAGGAATCATTTTAGCAAGGTGACCTTCAGAAAGGACATTTCAAAAAAGAAACTGCAATTCTTTACACATAATACATAATGCGTACAGTCCACAGCCATGTAACTCTGAAGAGGCTGCACTTAGAGCTTTCAGCATGTTGGTGAAAAGAACAGGTATGTTAATTGCATAATTGCAGCTTTATAGAATGGTATTTATATTAGATGCATTTATAATTTACCATTACAGTATGCTGTAGCGGATTAATATCCACTTATCAGTCTATGAACAGCCCTGTATCCATTACACTGAAATTCACTTAAAGGTAGAATAATCACACTAATAGAATAAATGTACTGTTCACAGGGCAGTCCTTTTATTTAAAAGAATATGCAAGGCATCAGCAAGGACAGAAAGTCTTTGAAAGGGGCATCTGTCCAGCATTAGCCTACAATGTCTGGAGACATTCTAGTCTTCTATTGAAAGTCAAATTTAGCATAATCCTTATTATTAAGGAAAAAACTGCTAATATAACAACTTGGTCCTTTGCATTGCTGAGTATTAGGGGTAACTCCTCGCAGTTTCACAGTCCATCTGAATAATAAATAGTGTGAATTATCAATTAAGTTGATAAGGATACGGGGCATCCGTACATTTACACCAAGCCAATGTATCAACGACTGTCTAATGAATGCCTGATAGGGATATGCTGTACATAATTAACTCTTACATAGCCTTGTTTGTGGCAGCATGCTATGGTTTGGACCACCACTTTGTGTCAATGGCACACTGGTAGAGGCACATGAACCTGGTATCACATAATAAGTATACATATATATGTACATGTTACACAGAATTTTTTTGTGGTTCTTTTGTAAGAGATGAGCTCAGCACTTTTCAGTTGATAAATCCACAACTTTTGCCTCAGTCTGGCCTCTTCATATATGCTCACAACCTCATGAAGACACTGGGTAAGACTAATGGTTGAGATCTGTATCTGAGGTAGTTGTGTCTTTTCCTATTATAGTGAATAGGTAGAAATAAGCACTTCTAGGGGGTAATTCATCTTATCCTAAAATAAGGTCAGATGCACAACACCCAAGAAATGCCTATTTATCTCCACTGACAATAAAGATAGCCTAAGGTTAGATCTAGAATACACATTACAAGCATTTTTTTTAATTGAAATTAATTGGAACTTCGATGGGAGTTAGATTTCCAATCAAGGTTCATGTTTTGATTCCTGCTCTCTTTGGTTACATCTACACATTTTAAGTCAAGACAGCAAAGAAGCAGCAATCCACAGCCCAAGTGAACGAGCTCACAGCTATACTGCTGTTTAGAAGTACAGATCACACCTAGAATGAGTGGAGATCACAGAAAGCACCAACAGGATAATCGGGAGAGCTCCAACAGAGAGCCCTGTGAACAGGAGAGCTCCATACCTCCTGCAAGGATG
>VZRW01015344.1:0-14580 GCA_013398125.1 Aegotheles bennettii
TTCTGTGATTCTGTGATAGTCTAAGGTATCATATTTTAAACATGCCTGTCAAACTAAATATCACAGAAGCCTTCAGAGATGCACAAGTCATTTATTTAATCATATTTGTGCTGAAATGTTACAAATTCCATTCAGAAATTTCAACATAAGAATGACAGAAACAAAACATAGCGCCATCCTGGTCTTTGAAAGTGTGTCACTGAATACTGACTATAATAATAATTCAAAAAAAGAGAGGGTGTCATGTTCTGTTTATAGAGCATAAATATATCACAGTAGATTCAGTCATGGAAGGCTTGAAAAACCTTTCATGATACTGTAAGATAAAAAATACAAACAATTCTGCTCCTTTTCTTTGACTGCAGTTGGTCTCTTAAACTCTCTTGATCACAAAAATTTTTTGCCCTGGGTTTCTCCAACAGTGTATTTGCCAGATCCTTCTACTGTTTGGCCCTCCACTGCCCACGGCTATGAGCTCTTCCAATTTAGTCACCCATCACTAATAGGGTTTTTTAGTTTTTGTAGGCTTCACCCCCAGCAATCATGTTATTACAAACATAAGTTTCCATAAAAATGATAAAACACTGAAAAAAACATATTTCAAAGTCCTTGCCTACTTGAATTTCATTCTCAAATTTAGGAAAAACTTGTGTTCTCTTTACATGAGTTTTGCTCCACATGCTGCATAAAAGAACTGGAATCTCTATTTCCCTGCCTTTCATGACCCTTTAGAAATAGATATGTCCCCAGTACTCCATCTTTGAACTTCCACGTGGCTCCATAAAAAGCAGCAATTACTGGGCACTGCTACCCAATCCCTTCTCATCTTGGAATAAGCCTAGAATTAATTAGCCAGCACTATTCCTGCTACATATTCTCTGGCTGCCTTTAAACTGTCATGAATCAGCCTTTCTATAGTTTCGTGATGGATTTTGTTTATAGTTACCTGAGACAGCTCACATCTAGGCCTAGATTAATATTGCAAGGCTGAAGAATGTTTTCTGTATCTCATTTGTTTGAAGTCCACAGTAAGTATTACTTTCAAGTGCAAGTACTTGTCAGCACAATGGTAACTGGTTGGTTTGAACCATCTTACTGATGAAAAGGAAGATGTCTGCTTCATCACTAAGATTCTTTGGCAAGCAGGCACTTACTTCCATTGTTTATACTGAGTACATAGGTAGGTGAACAGCAATGTCTCCCTAACAGTTTTCACAATACTTAAGTCCTATGGAACATGTTAAATTGTTTCCAAAATATGATTTTAGAAATGAATTGTGAAAATTCTGCATCACAAAGCTTCTCCTTCACCCAACGAAAACAGGGTTTAGTTATTAAGGATGATATTAAGCTGAACTGGTCTCAGATAAAATGCATATAAAAATATTATTGCTTGTGAGGTTTCTGAACTTGCTTTTTTGCTTGAAATATACAGCATAAGCTTTGCAGTCACTCTCATAGGACTTTCCAACTACAAAAAATTTAGATATTTTTCAAGGAATAAAATTTTCTCATTTTTGCAATTAAAGATCATAATATCGAGAGAGAGGAAATGGCAATATTTTTTACTTTTGATATACTATTCACATATTCAGATATTTAGCTTTCACAATACTTCCTGGTATAATAACACCTAAAATCAGTAGCAAATCCTTTAATTCACCAGAATGTTTGGTAGCATGGTAAATACTGTGAAAACCATTTCCAAATAAAACCTGTAAATTGATAATCCTAGTTCCACACTTTTTAAAGCAAATTCTAAAACAATGGGAAAACATCTCCTTCTAAAAGTATGCCTTGAAACGTCATCCTTGCTTTTAGCTGTGTGCACAGCTGCTCAAAGTGCCTTGTACTGAAAGGTGTGATCTATTTTGTCATTGAGGTAAAACAGGAAAGAGTACCTGTTTCAAACGTAGGTCTGAAAATATGCTACAATGCACAAAATAAACTAATTGCTCCTGAGTTTAGGGCAGTAATAATAACTTTTGCAACTGCACTGATGATATGCTTTTGCATTTCTGTGCTAGAGAGTTAAATTCATCAGTGCCTAATACATCTACTTCAGAATGTTGGTGAGCTAGATGGTGTTTTGCAAAAGTACATCTGAATCAGAAAGTCCTAAAAATGTTAATAATACACAGGTATTGCCTTCTCACAGAAGATGGAATTCAAATCACACTACCAGTTGTCTTCTCTATACATACTCAATTCCCCCCTTTCCCCCCCAGAATTTATGTGATTTATATTCTGAGTTTTGTTAAGTAACATCTACAAGATTCTGTAAACATAATCTCTGAGTCTGATTAGGACGAGTAGTACCAAAGGTAAAACTGAATTCTGAAGAAGCCAGCCTTAGCAGAAAAAAGACAAAAATGTCTGACTAAATATCACCTAATTTTAGTGAACCAGTCAATATATCCAAAAACTGCTTCAGATTTTAGAAGCTAAATGGCATCCAGGTGGCTTCTCTAATTTGTTGAGGTAATAGCAAAGGCACAGGAAATTAATTAGAGCTTTGACACAATAATTGTAATATCTAAATTTTATAGGTGAATTTAAATAAATGTGGGGAATTTCATTGTTATTCTGACTGAACACATCTGAGAAAGCAGGGAAGTGTGAACAACTACTGCATTTTCAGAGCTAGGGTGCCTTGGTAGATATTAGTTCTCTGCCAGTAATATAAAGTACATGTAAAATTGAAAAAAATGACAGATTAAAATTTGATATGAAAGTTGAAACCACAAGTAATGCACAATATGAAAGAAAAGCTGTGAACAATACAGCTAAGTTAATACTCCTTCAATATTTTGACTTACTCTCTCTTTTGTTATCATAACCTTATGTTTTACACTTTTTGCATGAGAGAATAGCTTTTGATCATTAACAACTCTACTTTTCATCAAAATAGTTTTTTTCAATGAAGCTAAGTTTGAAATTCCAGTACATGAAATTTAACTTAGTAAAATTATTCAGTTCTCAAATTATATCCTCCCCACGGTAAAAAATAACTACTTCTACCAGATTTTCTACAATATTAGTAGTAGTTTTCAAAAGCAAAGATAAAACAAATTATAGATTATTTTCATGTGCTAGTTGGATACTGAAAGGTCAATTTATGGATAATGGAGATGGGAAATAAGAACTGATATGATAGAAATCAAATCAGTTTAAAGTCTTAAGGTATATCTGTGTCATCAGTTACCTTTTAGCACTTTTTGTAGAGTACATAGTTTATAGGCAAGAAGAGTTACATGAGCATCTTAAATTCTTACAGTTTGCCAATATTTAAATATATTGAGGTGGAAGGGAGTGAAAAGTATGTGAGGCAAGCTGCGATAAAATCTATAGGAAAGGTAAAATGAAAATAATAACACAGAGAAAAGCAGTAGAAGAGACAGACCTGAGTTTCTTCTCCTTGATGATTCCGCTTCTTCTGTGATTTCATCGTGTAATGTACAGACATAGACAAAGGAGATGGGCGTGAGAGGATGTATTCAGAAGGTTAAAACTGACACTGAGGGAAAGGGCCAAAAATTGTTTTAGAGAGAAGTCTGCAGAGCAGAGTTAGTAAATGGGAAAAAAATAACAGACACCAGAAGGATAAAGAAAGCTGAAGAAGAAGTGGTTAAACTACTGTTTTTGAAAAAGAACAGTAAAGACAGTGTTAGTGTAGGAGCTGAGGAAATAACAAAAGTTATACTTGACAGCAAAGTCAATCCTTGAAATGAAGCTGAAGAAAAAGCTGAATAGTAAAAAGTATGTTAACTAGCATAAACACTTCTGTCCATGACTGTTCAACTTTTTGGAATGTTATCTACTTGAACACAAGTATTATTTTTCTCTTTTAAGTATTGAACATTCAGATTAACATCACCAATGGGAATTCTACTATTAAATTTTTCAATTATTAAATTGTAATTTATGATGAACCAAACTTCATCTATCCAAAATGGAAACCAGATTTTTTTCAGAAGGATATACAACCTCAGGAATTTCAGAATCCACATAACACACTCTGGAAAGGACTGCATTATTGTAATCTGACAAAGGCAATATTATCAAGACCTAAGACAGAACATGAGAAAAGAGAATGTATAGCTATTACCTCTCATGGTGAATTCAACAGATAATTTTTCAGAACCAAAAGTTAGTCTCATTTCACAGACGTCCAAGTTACTGCAAATGCATGCAAGTTAAATGCCAAAGCAACTATCTCATTACTTACTTTATTACTTCACATTCAAAACCACACTGCTATTTCAGACATGGAGAACATCTGAGGAATAGTGTCATTCTCTGTACTGAAAATCTATTTGCAGCAAAAGAATGGGAGGAATTCATCTTGAAAAGTAATAATAATTACAAAGAACTGTGAAGCTACCATCACTAGCAGAACAAATGCATTCCTCCAAAAATTATCAGAAATAGTAAAAAAATATATATCTATAAGCCCTGATCTAATTTCAACTTGCAGTTTGTTAATGAGTCACAAAACACTGCTCATAATTCATTAACACTGCAGATGTTAGATTAAGAATTCCAGAAAAGTTAATACACCACAAAAATATACTATAATTTTATCCACATTTTACAATATCAAGATACCATTGAAAAATACAAAATTAGAATAAGTGATATAAATCAATAAAATTAAATGAAAGACAACACTAAATTTCACCTGATAACCACTGTGTTCTATAGATAAGTATTTTTATTCTATAGCTGGCAGATTATGATTTTCATCTACTATCAAATGTCAAGACTGTACCAAAACTTGGTTGTAAACACAAGGAGCTTGTAACATATTTTTAGTCAAGTTGCTTACAGAATGAACACACGCAAGTGCTATATATGAGCTATGTAATATGAAAACATATCAGCTGACAGTTTTGATAAAGGATGTTATGTATTCCCATGTTAAAAAAAGTAATGGCATACAAATACCTTTTTAGCTGGGCAAGTACAATGAAACCATAGGATGAAATAAGCAAATACAAAGTTCTACTTCTCCCTGGTATATTACAACTTGTATTAATATAGTGTAGTTATTAACTGCTATAACTGTTATATAAATAAATCATTATTATCACCACCAAAATGCAGCTAAAGTCCTTAAATTTTTTTAAAAATATTTTCTATTCCATATCTATAGCCCTGAAGCGGCACTCCTACCATGTCAAAACCAGTTATTAGAAAGTCTCTATCACGACCCTCTTATACTTCATTTATTATTTTTAATATCCATAAGAATGTATAGCTTTGAGACATGTACTGCATTAAGATAAATCCCTCTCAACAAATTTTCAAAGGATGTTTGGAATCACATTATTTCCAAATTAGGAATATGCCTGTATGGTAATGCAAGGCATTGTAGTAGTGTCAGTGGGACTCAGCATGGACACAACTGAATCCCATGGAAGTTCTCTTTGAAGATTTTAGAAACAAATGACCAGTATTTTGTTGCATATCAGCCACATGTACCAATACTTTTTAAAAATTGCATTTTAAAATATCCTTATGCAAAGTATTTGTTGTGAAAAAAATTATCTACACATCAAAGTGGCAAACAAAAATAATTTTTAAATATCTTAAAGTTTTTACTGATCAAATATATTAGAAGAATAATTCTAATAGAAGCTAGAGAGGAAAATAAAAGATAATAGGTGTCTTCTCACTGTGGATACTTGTTCAGCTGATACTTTATCTCTTGAGATAAATGATACAATTTTTTGTTATTTTTTGCAAATATTAATGAATTATTAGAAGCTGTGGCAGGGTAATGCACCAACTTCTTTCAAGTAGCAATAATAAGAAGGAAGTTCTAATAGACTGGTTAATTTAGACACAATAGCACTTATGTGAACCAATCTCCTCCTGATTGAGAGGCCACGCCATGAATCTCAAACAATAGTTTGAAAATTCTCTGGCTCTGTAGCAAGTCACCCACTAAAATAGATACTTGTTGATAGAAACACATTCAAATCTGAGAACAAAATCATGGAATAAAATTCTATTCAATTTACATCATATTAATAGGCAGTCTTCATTTGCATAGTTATTGCTTTGTTGTGGAACTAGCTTTTACTTGGATCAGTCGTTCATCTTGATGTATGAGAGTGGTATGTATAAGGGTATTATACACAGATTTAGAAACAAATAAGGCTCTCAATGTATAAACTTATGAAGTAAATGAAAACCAGGTATTGTACTGCAAGTGTGAATAAAACAAAACAAGTACCATCTATTTTACCAAACTTTGATACAGAACTTTTCATTGTCAGTAATGTCATTTATTAAAGAGAAGTATTTAGGAACCTAATGTTCTAAAAAACATGCTCAAAAACTTACATAGCAAATATGCCCATCTGAAATTCTAAAAGCAGCATAGGACAAAGCAATGTAAGTTAATTACTTTTTTTCCTCAAGTCTTTTCTTAATTTCAGTTTTCTTCTTAAAAACAAAGATCTTTTACTGCATAAATGGTATCAGAAATTTCTGTGACTTCTAGATTTGGAAAGCCTCGGTTCTGGACACTCTTCATAAAATAAGAGGTGCAATAGCACAATCAAATAGGCATAATCTTAAAACATGGAGGACACTTTAAAAGACAAATGTTCTATGGAGTCGGTATGTTCCATAAATATAAGTAATCAGTCTGGATGTGATTAGACCTGAAGAATGGCATAATGCATCTAGCTCTCAGGAAAGATGCTGCCTGACACTATTCAAACTTTGCAATGCTAAGGATAGAGATAAAAAATGAAGAGTAGATAGCAGAATAAGTAAGAGCAGAAATATTTGTTAAAAGAAGACTTAGAGTGAAAGGGTATTTCACTGCATTGAGGTGTGAGCAAAATCAGTTTTCCTTAATCTTCTTTAATACCATTAAGCCACATCTTCCAGTTACCCTTCTGTAGATAGACCCATTCCACACTTGTGAATTTTTGTTAATGAGGTAAGTCTCTATTAGTTAAAGGTGTGTTCTTTAACTTGAAGTGTAAACCCATGCACACAAAATCATAGCTGTATACTGGACAGATGCTGACATTTTTCTTTAAAAATATAAGCTGAGAATTAACTAGGATAAAGAAAACACCAGAAAAACAGAAGTAATAAATATAATTTTGCAATTATATAGTGTATGGTATATAGAATATATGCTATATAGAATATACCCTAGGTAAAGACAGTAAGAATATGGAAAATGTGGGTTATTCCTACCAAAAGATAAGGATAATAGAGAGGAAGGCAGAAAACATACAAAGAGAAATCTTAAATATTATCAGTAGCATGTAGACTGCATTACTAATCCATGTAGACTGCATTACTTTTTCATAAGTCTCAAGAGATAAACTAAATGAAGAACTCAGAGAGAGAGCTTTTATGATTTTGTTTCTCTAAATAAAGTCATATCATAATTTTATAAGGGGGAAAAAGACAAAATAATTACATATAAAAATATTAATGCACTATAGTTACACATTAGATTTGAAATATCATAAATCCTGAAAAGATAATAAATCTCCCCAATAAATTAGGTGATTTAGGTAGTCGAACATCCATACTATTTCAGAAAAGATACCTAACAACATAGACACACATACACCCTCTATTGTCAATGAAGGATAGATGAACTATCCTAAATCAGATATCTCCCTATTCTAAATCTATTCTCATTCTAGTGTTGTCAAGAATTTTCACCACCTACAGAATCAGATTATCCAGGAGATCACAAAATGAAGGCTGCAGGAATGGTTTCCAAAACACAAGAAAGCAGTGAAAGGGTACATACAAAAAAGTGTCTGGTTTGTTAGACATTTTCAGGCCAGCTCACCATCCATTGTAAATTACAATTATACCATGAATTATTGCAATTTAGTTACAATTTGACTACATCTGTGCCCTACTCACACTGGGACTGCAATTCCCATCCATAGAGTCCCCTTTTCTCTCTTGAATCCAATTCTTTGTTACTTTGGTACAGACTAGGCATAGTGTCTTTCAAAGTGGTATAGGAAAAAAATGAAAGAAATTAAAAAAAAAACCAATACATGAGGGGACTCTGTTTTAAATACACCATTTATTAATTGCAAGAAGAGTCCATGGAAATTGTGCAGCCACTATTTTTTTTCAATTGGTCATGCTATATATTCATTCTACATTATTTCCCACTTGTCTCAGGTTAAAAGATCTCCATAGATTCAAGGTCTACATCACGTCACTGATTTTCTGATTCCACAGCATCCTCATAAAATCTTTTTCTGTACCTTTTTCTCCAGCCCTTCCACAGTACATGGAAACTTGCATCAGGGCCATGGACTTTTTCTTCTTCCCTTTCCCAATCAATTTCTTTTGAAAATTGTTCTACTGCCCAATCATTTTTTCTCTTCAACAATCATAAACTAGTCCATGACTCCACTCTGCTTCTCTCCTTTTCAAAAGATGGTAATTTTATACCACCCTTCTTTAACTGTAATTTTTGATTTATCCAATGCTCATGATGTCATTTATATGAAGTACTAGTGTGCTCTCCTCTCCCTCTGTGTGTCCTATAGTTGCTTTATCTTTTCCAGCCTCATTCATCCCCCATTTCCAACCATACCTCCCTTTTTTACAATCTTCATTCTATCATACTTTCATTTCTGACTACTGACTTTTAAAATAACCACCACTTCTTTTTTAATTAATTCTTTTTGAGTGTTGTTTTACTACTTCAACTTATTATATGACATTAGATAAACCACAAAATCATAGTTGTATTACAATTATTTCTGAAAGGCTTTGTCTACATACAATCAAGGAATACTTCCACCCTGGAGACAGACAGAAATGTTCCATGGATAAAACAAGCCATGATTCCCTTCATATTGAAAATAAATCTACATATAAGAAGACTTACCATTTGTAAGCATGCATTACCTTTTCATTTTTGGATGTGTTTAACCTACCATTGTTATGATTCCTCTAAAACTATAGTGCTATATTGAAGAAATACAGCTTTCCCCCAGATATTTATAAGGATATTCCAGTTTTACTTTATTCCATTCCGAGATGTATAAATCCATTTCAACTATTCTGTCCCCTTTTGGTCAATCATATTAAAGTGATGTTAATATGCACTTTTCCATGGTTCTGTTATTCTACTGTTGCTTAGAAATTAAAAACATCTGTGGCAAAGGTTGGATATTTGATGACACTGCAATCTTCTCAACAGGCAACAATAATGAAACCACTACAGGATGGTTTCCAGATAACAGTCTATTGTCTCCAAGTAGGAAAGACATGGGAAAAACCATCTTGTCTCCTTTGCGATCTCATGAAGCTAGTTTCTGCATTACCTGTAACATCTCTGGATGGAGACGCAGTTTGCTAGACTGTGTTCAGCTTTCAAAACTTTGAAGAGTGAGACTGACTGAACACTTCAAAAACAATTGACAGGGAACAGAAATAAGTATCATTGTCTTGGTACCCTAAACTGTGTGATTTCTCCTTTTAAATCACCCTGATGGGTTCAAGAAAGACTAGCAGTGATACTAGATTAAAATAATTGTTTTTTAACAAAAAAACTTATCTCTATCAGTACAGGACATATTCCCTACCCATAGCCTATTTCTTTTGCAGCTTCTGTTGAGGTCTCACATATAATGATGAAAACCGTGTGAAAATATTTGCATGCTTTTTTTTTTTCTTCACTAACCAAGGAAATGTGATTAGAGGACTAGACCTTTATTCACTTTCTTTCATATGCTATCTATTACAGCTCAGGGGCAGGGGTGATGAAAGTAGAAATGCTTAATAATATTATATAGGAACAAATAATTATTCCACATGCTCTTTGATTTGGTGTTGTCCTGAGAATGCAGCATTCTCTGACAGAGTGCTGACATCTGTTAAAGAAAGGGCATGCACATTCAAGACATGGTTTGAATTTTGATGCTATGCTTACCTATGATTCTGCAATTTTCCCCTTCAAAATCTTTGCATAAATACAATTGACTCTTTGTACTACGTGGAACAACAGTTTTGCAAATTGTTTCAGAATTTAAGAGATTACAGGCACTGTTAAGAAAGCATGTTAAGAGATTACAGACACTGTTAAGAAAGCATGTTGATTTCTGATAGTCAGGAAAAGGAATTTTATCAGCACCTTCTATTAATAAGTCTGAAACATAAAAAACATTTTACTAGTTTATTTAATGACCCTAAATTGTCCTCCAAAAAATTTGTTAATCTCATTTCTAATTATGCATATTTATTGTTTCTCATGATCATAGAATGATGATAGAATGGTTTGGGTTGGAAGGGACATTAAAGATCATCTAGTTCCAACCCTCCTGCCATGGGCAGGGACACCTCCCACTAGACCAGGTTGCTCCAAGCCCCATCCAACCTGGCCTTGAACACTGCCAGGGAGGGGGCAGCCACAACTCCTCTGGGCAACCTGTGCCAGTGTCCCACCACCACCACAGGAAAGAATTTCTTCCTAATATCTAATATGGTATTATTGTTATTTGGAATGAATTTTATTATCTATTTTTTTTTTATCTTCAATTTGATTACAGTCTCAGTTCTTCAGGTATTTATGTAATCAATATCTACTTTTTCTCACAGGTTTTCTTAGCTACGATACTGCCATGCCTATTTCCATGTGACTGGTTAGGTTAAATTCTTAACAGACAAACTGAATTTAAAAACAGGACAAGCTTGTGTAACAGGCAATCAAAACAGGGCAACAGCAATAGGAGGCGCCTGCATTCCTCCTTGCTTTGCTCTGCAGACTGTCAACTGCAGCCAGGGACTAAGTTGTATTAGTATCACCTTGCTGGTTTCTGTGCAAACAGAACATTTAAAGCATTCTTGGATGAAAGTAAGCACAGCCCTGTGTGGAGGGTAAATTCCATATTAGAAATTCCTTGAGGCTTCCTTGGGTTGATTCTGTCAGGCTACATCACTGGTAGATCCCGGTCACAGATACAATATATCTCAACATCCAAGGGTGACTACAGTGCTATGGCACCTCCTTCCAGATGTCCTGACTGCTATGCCTTGAAAATTAAGTGTTTGTAATGATATAGGGTTGTTTATAGGGGACATTAGTGTGCTGCGCATAGTAGATAATGCAAAACCTGGAAGCTGCAGGGATTTGTTACACTGTTACACTCCCCCACTTTTACCACTTTAGTACAGAGAAAATTTTTAAAAAAAGCATTTTAGGAATATAAGTATGCACTATTTGGTGCCAACTGTAGAGAGTTCAGAACCACCTCACGTGTTTTTGCCTCACAGATCATTGTCCCATATGAACACACCATGAAACATATTACTGATAACATAAATCAAAGCAGAATTTATGCTCTTATCAGGCATCGGCCCTCACAGAAAGAACCTGGGCCTGTAGAGAGCAAAACACAATTTTTACTCATCTTTGTATCTATTCTAGACTTTGGCAATTGCCACTGGCTTTCCAAGCAAATTCTGTGTACTCTCTACAACACTGTAGTGCAGTGATACTGTTCCAGAGGGAAAAATAGATAAAAATCAGATGAATATTTTTAAATATACAAAACATTTATAAAGTGATAACTTTTCAATGACTATACTATATAGTGTCATTAGAGTTAGAGAGACAACTAATATGCCCAATAGAGAGATTTTCAGTCCAAAACTGAACCCAACTATTCTTGGAACTGAAGGATTCCCAGTCACTTGAGTAGATGTGAAACAACCTTTAAATACAGAATGAAACCTGCAATCTAAAGATCTCTCCCTCCCCCCCCCTTCTCTTCCCTTCCCTTTACCTTCCCTTCTCTTTCTCTTTCTTTTTGTCTTTCTTCTTTTCTTCTCCCTACGGTGTGTTTATCACCATAATATCGCAGTGCCTTTTGCAAGTGCATAAATTAACATTTTATTGTCTGATTCAGAGGGGAGAACAATACTATTATTATCATCATTATCATCATTATTATTAATATGTTTAATTTTTAGTGCTATGTGTTTGCAGGAACAAAGATAGAGTCAAAGAATTAAACTTTATGTTTGGAGTGGAAGTAAGTTTGTGATAGTTTTTAGTTTCAGAAAAAATCCATTCATGCACAGAACAGAAGAAGAAAGAGTTCTCCTAGATTTGAGAATTCCAGTTATATGGAGATATAAAATGCAGCTTGTATTAAAAATATGTCAGAACATTATTTCTACCATTTGTGATGGTGCAAGAAGGTTTCAGATTCAAGTCTTCAGAAGATGACTTTCCCACCATACATGCAGTAGATACCTTGGTTTGATCAACTGAGATCAGCATAACTCATACTTGGATTTCTGAGGTTTGCACGCATAGATAAATCATAACAAAATTCAAAACTAAAACGCAAGCTAAGTCTAATATTGTGCCAGAACACTTCTTTTCTAATGCATGTGCATTCTAACACAACTGTTTACAAAAGCAGATCTATTTTGGCTATTCTAAAACAGAACTATGTAATCTAAATGGTCTCTACATACTAAAAATTTCACACCAAAGTGAAAAAATATAAGGTACATCAAGCACACACGCATTACAAAAGCATGAAATGTGTTTTTATAGTCTCATGCTTTCATGTGGTTTTCCAAACCCTGACAAACCTGTCTCAGAATGGTGTTTCTTTTTCGGCAATGGTTTGTCATCACTTATTGTACCATTCACCTTTTTCTGCTGGTCCTCCCATGTAACTTCTAGCATAAACCAAAACAAAAAAATCAGAAATATTATGTAACTTCCATTATAAGACACCTGATATCATTTGGGACAACTCGATCTAAACAAATGTACTATGATTAACATGGCAAAAATTTAGATTAGTTCTTTAATTTAGAAGGCTGTGGAGGAGAGAATTAGTAAACTTCTTAAACATGGAACAGAACATACTATATGAAAGCTATCATCTATGTAATTTGTGAAGTATTTTGCTGTCTTTGATATTTAACAATTGTAATAAAAAACCAGGAGGTTATTTACACAATAATTTCTTCCATTTTTACAAGTTACTACTCTATATTCTATAGCTTCTTACAATATCTTTGTGTTTCTGTAAACTAAAAGGGAAGTTTAAAATATTTTGGTAAAAAAATATTTACTAAGTTATAATTTGAAAAAAAAAAAAGCCAACCAACCAAAACAAAACAGAACTGAACAGCAATAATGTATGTTTACTTTAAATAGACAAAGTATTTTTAACAATGTATTATTAAACCAAAGCTAGGTTGATTTTACTTTCTAAATCTAAGACTTGATTTTAATTCAGTTTTTATTTTAGGCAGATTAGGTTACTCAATAAAAACTCTCTGTGCTGTACTCTCAAACTGGCGTTTCTGACCTAACTGTTTAGAAAAACAGCTACGAATATAGGAGCATGTACACTCTCCTCCAGACAGGGACTCCATTCTCTAGACTTGCAAGACATTAGTCTTTCTGAGGTTGGTCTATACTTTCTCTGTCTTCTGACAGTTAAACTGGATGATTAGCATACTATAGTTTTCAACTTTTTGGTATCTCATACCAGAACCAAATCTAGACAAATTAACTAGACAGATTCAATACCCTAAGCTCCATTTTTGCTTTGGGCTGTTAAGAACCTGCTTATTTTGCTGATCCTGCAAAGCACAAAGTTACTTACAGCCACTGCTCACGGATATAACTGCTTTTATAGTCATAGAAATAGTCAGTAATAGAGGATAATATGAAAGATACAGAATACATTTTCAATCTTACAAATTCAAAATAAACAAACATAAAGTGATATTAGTTACTGACTTTTGTTACTTGTTTTTAAGTTAGATTGATGTGTATCTATCATTCAAAACGTAAACATGCAAAAATGTTAACTGTAGGCATCCTGCAGCCATCCTGTCTGTGGTTCTTGTTCTATGACAGGGTACTGTCTTATAAAAGGTGGCTTTGACTTTTTGAAAATGATGGAGTTGTAGGCTTCAAGAAACATATGAATGAAATTATCAATATAATGATTTCATGACACCAGATATGCATGCTGAAACAGAAACTGTCATCTTTGAAGTACCATGTGCAGTAAGTACTAAACAAGAAATTTCAAAAGGAACATTCTGTTTCCAAACTGTGGAAATTGAATCTTACGACTTTTCTTCCTAACAAAAATGTGGTTCTTTCTTTTTGTTTATAAAAATACACATCAAGCAATAAAATATTTACTGATGTTATCTATGTTTGCTTTTTCTTGGATGAATCCAGAAGTATCTTCTTAACAAACACACAAAAAAAATTTCAATGACCTTAGTAAATCTATCTTTGAATTTAGGGAAGAGACACTGCTAGGAAAAAACAACTGGACAATCTTCAGTACTTCTAGTGCTCTCCAGTACTTCAGTGCTCTCCAGTACTTCTAGTGTTAAGTACAAATTCAGCATTTCTTACATGTTTATTTAGAATGTTCAATATGAAAAATATTAAAAATTTTACTTCTTTTATTAAATCCACTCAGCTTTTATATTCTTTTCAGCACCTAAAACTTCTGTGAACCAACTTATATCAGTGCATTTCTGTTTTAGATTTTACAGAATCACAGAATC
>VZRW01015349.1:0-13345 GCA_013398125.1 Aegotheles bennettii
GAATCATATTTTTCTAGATTCTTCTTCTTTCTCTTCTATTCTCTAAGCTTTTTTTAAGGAAAGCTGTATTCTGGAAAATACTAGTATACATACAATTAAGAAATGTCTAACACTGGATTTGTTCCCAAAGGTTGTTCCTCATTATCATCATCTCTGAATCACTTTAGGATAACCTTAAATGTTTAGGATGCTGTATTTCCACAAAGTTATGTGGAATTTTGAAACCAGAAAAAAAGAAAGGAAGGATTTTATTTTTTTTTTTAGCACAGCTTGATCTTCCTCTTTTTCCTAATAGTCATGAAATCCTTGAGTTTGCTCATTGTTCCTTTCCCACTGAAAATGTCAAGTTGAATAACATTCTGTGCACTTGTCTCAAAGGCTGCAAGATTCAGTGTTCACTCAACAGTGTTAAATTTTATAAATCTGCATGTAAATTAAGCTACAAGAAATTGAGTCTGTGGTAGTGTTAGAATCTGTCATTAAAACTGCAATGTTACTGAAATTGTGAGACTAAAGCAAAGCAGTACCATGTTTGATGTTTCCCGGCTGCCTTTAAACAACAACAAAACTGTAAAGCACTGTGAAGGGAATCTTTTGAGAAATACAGTCATGTCAGAGCTATGTCTGGTTTGAATTAGCAGTGTCAGATCTAGCTTGGCATGTCTGCATAGCTTTCCGTTCTTCACGAGCATATTAAAGGTTCTAGCTTGCTCCTTTCTTGTTCTTAGCTGCAATTCTTGGTCTCCTAGACAGTCTTCATGTTTCGATTCCCTTCTATCCTTTTCCTCTCTGTCTTGCTATATATCTCAAATAGGACTTTTCATCAATTTGTGTTGGAAACACCAAAACTGATATCAATAGTTGTGAGATTTGGGGTGTTTTTTTCTTTCACCTCGTTCTCTTTGTGTGTTCCTTTTTCAGTCTTTATATGTCTTTCTGCTTTTTTGCCAGTTCTTATCTTCTACCTTCTTTCTTTTCCTCTCCTCTGTAAGTGTTGTTCTCTGCCTATCTGTTCCATTTGCTTTTGCCTTCTGCCTTGTACAAAGCTCAGAACTCAGTCTTGGAGCATGTGGATTTGAGGTAAGTGTGACCATGTCTTTACAGACATCCTCCTTCCCTTCAGACAACTTCCAAGTTTTAAGAACTGCTTAAAGTTTTAAGATCTGTCCTGGGTATTGAACAACTGGTAAATTCCATTCAAGA
Organism: Aegotheles bennettii; assembly: GCA_013398125.1. NCBI lineage: Eukaryota > Metazoa > Chordata > Aves > Caprimulgiformes > Aegothelidae > Aegotheles > Aegotheles bennettii. Next base: position 1,204 of record VZRW01015349.1, read on the forward strand.
GTAGCTACGTTTTATTTGTCCAGACTCCACCAATCATATGTGAATAATTATTTATCTTTCAGAATTCTCTGTTGCAGTAGAAAGGAGCTTTTGTTTTGAAAATACAATCTAGGAACTTGGTTAAAAAAAGGTGATGTGTTTTTACTGACTTTATGATGCTTTGTGATTTTATTCTGCTTAGGCGTTCTTTGTCAAAGAATACATCTTGAACCATCCAGAGGATGGAGAGAAGATCACACGCTTGAGAGAGCTGATGTTCGAACAGGTAAAGTAGGGAAAAGACTGACTGGGTGGCCTGCTTAGCTGTTCTAGCTAAAAGTGTCCTGAAATAAAATATAAAATTTCAGAGGTTAATAATTGCCCAGTGGTCTTCAGTTTTTTTCTGCATTAAATTCCAAGTAGACAGCAACTTCATACACAAACAGGTATCTGGGTTGTGTTAATATTTTTTCCCTAGTCCTTTTCATCACAATCTTACTTCAAACTATTCTAAATTAAAGATTAAATGAGAGGTAAATGTTTGTCTTGTGATGATCATATGCAAATAATTGCATGACATATTTTACCACTACTACAGAACATTTTCACTGCAAGGCTTAGCATAAGAGGAAAAAAAAACTCTGAAAAATCATAGTACAGTGGATGAAATCTAATAATTGCCAAAATAGGTAGGCAGTAAAATAAACACCAAGTGATTAAATTAAATAGATGAGTATTCTACACATTATATGATTTTTGTATTATTTCTTCATTTATTTATAAGACAATGACCTACCAGCCTCAAATATGAAGTGTCTCAATTTGGAAATGCTAAAAAATATTATTCTGATCAAATTGTCTTAAATATTTCAGCCTTTTTAACTGACATTTACCTATCTTTGTTCTATGTAGCATGTTTAAATTTCAAACTTTATTGCCTGCTTGGGATAAAGAGGTCAGAGTATTGGAACTTGACAAGATAGAAATTACATTTTTCATCAGCAGTGTGCTGCATTTTTCATCAGCATCTTCTGGTCAGATCAGCAGAAGGGACAGATGCTCAGATAGTATAAATCAGAATAGGTTTACTGAGCTTACTTAAATTTCATTTAGATAATGTGCAAGTAATTTACGTTGCAGTTTCAGTTTTTCAAGCTATTGGTACTCTCACTAACCCTTACAGGTTAAAACCAGAGTTAATAACTTCTTACAACAAAAACTTGAATTTCAAGTGATAGCAATTAAACCCTGCCTGGCACCTAGAGATGATTTAGCAGAAAATGTGGAGCGTTCAGCAGGGCTGCGATGGCTGTGTTGTGTGGATGGATGTGCTGCAGTCCTGACCTCGGGTCAGCAATGCTGCACAGCTGTGTGTCTGCTCACAGCCTGCCTCAAAATGTCAGCCAGTAGTTCTCATCCAAAGGTATTACAGCATAGTGTAGCTATTTTGTTTTTAAATTTGAGTCATCTGATTCCTCATGGAACCAATTCAGAATTTTTAATGTCTATGACCAAATTTGAGCAAGATCGGAGTTTTAGCAATGTTATTCTGAAACCTGTCATGCCTTGCATCAAGAACATACTTAAAGCCACCACCTACTGAGGTCTCTGGGGAGGTGGAATAGGAGAGGGAACCATAGACTTCACTAAAATTATGTTACAGGGTCTTCAGTGGATGTGGCCTGTCCTTTCTTTCATGTTTTTTATAACTAGTCTTGCAAAAAACTGCTTTTATTTAGGGTTTACAACTTTGTAAAGTTGCCATTTAGCCAGATTTTTCACTACATCATCTATAGTGGTTTTTATTAGAGCTGAATTTGCACAGGCCAGATCTTTAGGAAAGTTTAGTAGTAACATGGGAAGAGGCATAAATCCTGTTGGGTATTGCTGGTTTTGGTGTTAGGCCTTGTTTGGTTACAGATCTGTCATGGATTTAGATAGATGCTTTTAATACAACATGCATTTTGTTGGATTCTTTTGATTCGTATCCTAATTGATGATGAAAGCTTAAGGGATCAAAAATATAGTTTTCCCCTCTTTCCTCCCAACTCTTCTGCAGGCCCAGATTCTAGAATTTGGCTTGGCAGTGCATGAGAAGGTGGTGCCCCAGGACATGAGGCCATTGCACAAAAAGCTGGTGGATCAGTTCTTTGTGATGAAGTCAAGCTTGGGAATACAGGTACGTGAGCAAGAGAGACTGTTTAGCAGCAGTAAGGGTTATTTAATTTTTCTGAGCGACAGATAGTGACATCTTTTGGTTCTTTGTTCACATTACAAGCTGTAGCCTTCTTACAGTACCACAAAGCAAAGAGAAAGTTAATACATTTCCATACAGTGCTAAGAAAAACAGTCACCTTTAACTAAAGGGAAAGTAGTATCAGCAAAACGTTAAAATATTTTTCTTACTAATGACAATCCAAAATGCAGACACAACTATTCAAATTACTATCTGTGTCTTACAGAATGCTTAATGATATTATGTTCTTTTTTATTAATCTTCTTTTAACAACTTGCCAGGAATTTTCTGCCTGTGTACAAGCTAGCCCTGTTCATTTCCCAAATGGAAGTCCTCGTGTATGCCGAAATTCTATACCTGTTTCTATGAGTCCTGATGGTGCCAGGGTAATACCGCGACGCAGGCAAGTTAAATTACTAGAAATTGATAGTTGGTTACTCATGGAAGATGACCCATAAAATACTTTTATTGTGTGAACACCTCTTCTTATGGTCCACCTGAAGTATCTTCAGGCATGAATAGCTGATACATATATTCTCTCACTCTCTCTCCCCACCCCACTTCTCCCCTATTCCTCCTGCCAATAAATCAAAATTAAACTGTGGAGATTAATAAACATGTTCTGTTTTCACTTGAAAATTTATGATTACCAACTAGAGTTAACAATTTTGTATTTCATTATTCTTATAATAGTCCCTTGAGTTACCCAGCTGTCAATCGGTATTCATCCTCATCACTGTCATCCCAAGCTTCTGCTGAAGTCAGCAATATCACTGGGCAATCAGAAAGCTCTGATGAAGTTTTTAACATGCAGGTACAAATTACTGTAATTTCTTCAAACTGAAGAGAATCTTTCTTACAAGGCTATTTACTAATTTAATGCTCCTATTATTTCATTCAGAAATCTCAAAGTTATTGCTGATACTTCTTTTTAAAAAACAAATCTTTAAATAGGCTGTTAGCTTAACTTAGGAAGAAAATTTTGTATGTACCTGTTTTTTCTTCTTTAGCTTAGACCATGATTTTTTTACAAAAGTAATAAACAGCAATGTACTATGATGCAAAATCAGCTTAACTTACGTAGACTTTTCTATCCATTTGTCACAGTTGTGATGTAATTATTTTAATATGTTAAATTATTTTACTACATCTTTGTGTAGTTACATTAATGAACTTTATACTTGTTTGCTGTTTTCACATACTGGGAAACTAGTCTTACAAATTACAAGTTCTTTGCTTTAGTGAAAAGTATGTTACAAATTTTTGTTTTCCAAAACATTAAGTGTGGTGTAGTAACAACAGCATCTCTTCTATATACAGCCTAGCCCATCTACCTCAAGCCTGAGTTCTACTCATTCTGCTTCACCTAATGTGACCAGTTCTGCTCCATCCAGTGCCAGAGGTCAGTGCTGATCTCCTGTGGTAAACCAAATTAAATGATTCTTGATACATTACATAGCTGAATTTTTGCATAATACCACTGGTCAGACATCAAATTTAGCCAGTTGTTTGAGGAATATGAATTACTGGGGACAGAGGATGTCTTTGTCATAAGCATAAGATTGAAATGTCTGAGTTTCACTGCATACATTTAATCATTTGATGTGTTTATATTCTAGCCTCTCCTCTGTTGTCTGACAAACATAAGCATTCCCGAGAAAACTCTTGTCTGTCCCCCCGAGAGAGGCCCTGCAGTGCCATCTACCCTACTCCTTTGGAAACCTCACAGGTAGGAAGCTCTGAACACAAGCAGCTAAGATGATGATAAAGGCACTTCTTGAACTTTGAGCAGATTCATTGTCTGCTTACTGCTGTTAATTTTCAAGCATTTTTTTTGTTTCTATAAGCAGATACTCTAAAATATTTTACGTTAAAGAGATGTGAATAGAATGCACAGTGCTTGATCAGACTTCTGCTTGCTTTGTCTAGGTTTAGAGCTAGTTTTTGGTATTTACTCACTGCAGTGAGAGAGATATGCAAAGACTTAGCAGGTGACACAGCCTGCTTGTGTGAAACAGCAGTGTGTGTTCAATCCAGGGAAGAAGAAAGAAAGAAAAACTATTATCATGGCAGTTGTCCATGTTGACCTCCCCTTTATTTCTTTTGAAACAGCTAATCCTAGCCACTGTGCAATAATAACCCACTCCATGTGGCAATTCCTATTTTTCAGTGTAGTTTCAGAAAAGAAAGATAGACAATTTGTTATTCCAGAGAAAAGAATTAGTTGAGTTCTTACTTTAAAATTACTGTTCTATAGGTCTGTATAAAATGTGTATCTTTTCAGTAATCTGAAATGTAAAATGAGCTTGGTGAGCTGGCCAATTTTGAATCCTTATTTCATCTTTTCTTCTTAATAGACCTATTTTCCTAAAGTGCTTTCCTTTAACACAGTTGCTGTTTTAATCCGTGCCATCACACAATGCACCTCTTGCTGAAGCTGAGAAAAATGAGAACATAAGGACAGTGTGAAAGGCCCTTCTCTCAACACTCTAATTTCCACTAGAAATTTTGCCTCTGATAAAAAACCAACTTGTTAGTCCAGGATCCTTCATTTTAGAAATGATTTGTTGGTTTCTCGTTAGTTTTATTCTTGTCCCTTGCTTCTTCAGTTATTGAATTGGCTCTTGATTTAGTTTTTTCCTGTTTTCTGTTGAAGTCCTCCTGCTGTTACCTGAGGGCTTAAGAAGTAATACTGAAGACAAGCCAGATTTAAGGGCAGTTCTCGGGAACTACTTATTGATATATCTGCTGGATACTTTCTCAGTGGTAGTAGAACCAAACCAACATACAGGAAAGACCAGGAGTTGTTCTTAACATAAAGCGATTTTACAGTTTGCTGCAAAGAAAAAATGATCCCATTTTTGCTCCCAGACTACAAACTCTTGCTTTGCCAAGTGGAATGTGACTTCTATCCCCCATTCTACCCGAGACTCGATAAGGGAGGCTGAGGAGCTCGTAGGCCCAGTCTCCACTCTCTCTGAGACTCGCCCAGCAGGAAAATCTCCCAATCTGTCTCTACCCTCAGTGTCCCAAGAGAGGGTAAGTAGAAAATTAACTTGTTCATACAATGAAGTATGTTTCAAAGGTGAGAAGGTCTGATGGTTTCTTTCTACCCTCATAATCATAAATGAGGATATATCTTTATGGGGAAAGGTGCAATTTCTTTCTCTGGTGCTCTGTTCCCCGAGCAGTAAAAATGGACTGTGATCAGAAACAAAATTATGATTCTCTGCCTTCTTATTAATAAGAGGAAAAGAAATCCTCAGGACCATTGTAAGGAGATATCTTAGAGATACCTGCAATTCTCATTAGAATTTAGATGCTCGTACTGTTCCTTATCCTTTATATTTTTCTTGTAACACCAGTTAACTCCAACAGCCTTGGTTGGATCTTCACACTGAGTTAATGAGGAAAAGACTACCCATTTATGAACATCTTTGTTACCTTTTAATGAATGCAATTTTCACATTAGTTTTTCAACCAAGAAAGATGAGATGCACAGGCAAATTCCTGCAATTCAAATCCAAATCAAGTCCTTTCAAGCCATAGCTACCTCATTTAAGGAAGTTTGATGGACTTCATAGAACAAGACCACAGCAGTACTGCCTCCACTTCCCTCATTGAAATTGATGCTCAAGGTTATCTGTGTACAGCTGTTTTCAGCCAACATCCATTTGTCCTTGCTTTTTGATCACTTGTTGAGTGATTGTATAGTGTCCCTCCAGCTCTTCCCATACTCTGAAGAGGAATGCCTGCTATCATTGACTGGTCAACAAAACTTCTTAGTTTTTGCACTCTTATTCTTCCTAATGGAGCTTTTGTGTTTTTGTTTTTTTTTCACGTCTCATTAAACATCCTGCGATTGCTCTTGTTCTTCCATATGGTTTTATATTTCATTATTTTAGTATGTCCTTGTTTCTCTGTATTTCATTCAGCTTTGGTCTCTTTATCTCCTTCAATTTCAGTTGCTTTTTCAGCCTTTGCTCTTTACCTTCACAACAGAAAACAGACTTAAACACTTGTCCACCAGATCCTGCTGTACTGCAAACTCACTAGGCAGTGAACATTTGGTTCAGACCAGGCAGGAACATGTGATCACATTTTCTGTCACATTAGAGTACACACATAGTTACACCACCTTAGTTTAATGCTAACTCCAGAAAAACAGATATTACCTGATCCAGTATGACTCTAGTACAACATAGGCAAACCTAGCTCAAAGTCTACCAAAGCATTCTCTTTGAGATGTTTTAAGTTGAATTAGCCGTGTGTTTCTTCCTCACTTTGTTATGTGGAAATGTAATGTGTTAGATCAATGATGATTGCTTTGCAGATGGGTTTGTCATCTTGCAGAACTACATTATAGTGCCTTGCTAACTCTGCACTGGAAGGAAATAGAAGAATAGGATTGATTTGATTTGGATTTCACTGATTGTCTGATCTTGCTTAAAAAAAATTTAAAAAAGGAAGAAAAGAAAGTAAAGTTCATCTGTTCTCATTTCCTTTGGAGAAAGTACCTCTGAATTACTTGTAGGATTAACTCTATGCTGTTTGCATCAGTTATCAAGTGACCCATGGGTTATTTCAGTGCTGCCAAAATAAATAACTACTGGAATTTTAGAATTGTTTCATAAATTTACTGTCACTCTTTTAAAAAAAAAGAATATTCAGAAAAGGAAAGACAAACACACTTCACGGGTCAGTTCTTATTCACAAGAGAAGTAAAAACACTGGTACCAAAAAAGTCAGCGTTGGAAATAATATACAATGGTCTTCTAAGATAACAGCCATAACTTGAATATTGTCAAACTTTACACCTTGTTCAGACCCTGATTCTGCAAATAAATTAATGCAAATCTGTCCCTGCACTTGTTTAGTAATGTATTAAGATACTACTTGAGGAATGAGCCTTATTTTGTTTTTCTGGGAGCTCGAAACTGTTAGAACTCAGTACATAATAATCCTCTCTCTGAGTCCAGTGTGTGCACTTTTCAGAAAACTAATCTACTCCCTATTTGTATACACATTCTTATTAAACTATTTATGTTCTTAGGTGGTGTTTATCACTCTTGCCTCCAAAGTAGACCCGTGTGGTGGGGATAATAACAAAAAGATACTTGTTTTCTTGAAGGCTACTGAAAGACAACAGCAGCTTGCATAACTCATGCTGTTCTCAATTTACAGAGAATGCTGTTTAATCATATTGGAGATGGAGCTTTGCCACGGAGTGATTCCAATCTGCCTGGCCCCGACAAAGGTGAGTGGAAGTGCTGCACCCTACCAATATTGGAAACAATGAAAATATAATTAATCTGTAATATTCCTGTAGAATGTTGGGGGTTTTTTTGAGTCTGTATTGTCATCTGCAAGTTACAAAACTTTCTAACTGAATGACACATAACACTCTTAAGTTTCAAAACACTTTGCCAAAAAAGGGGAACATGGTGTTTGCTTGAACTGAGTGTTGTGCTTGGAAGTTCCCAGAAGTTTGCAAGAAGGGGCGATGCAGCAGCAGGTTGCAGCAGGCCTGTGAGAGCTGTCCTATCTGCTTCTCAAGAGAGACATATGGGGTGATGAACTCTGGAGATAACTGGAGACTGGGGCAGAGAGAAGTTAGAGATTAAGTAGCGTCTTGAAGTTTGGTACCTGCAAGTCCTGTTTCCCAAATATAAGTCACTGCTTTTGGTTACACTTTGATGGAAGAGAAAAGATCAATTTGTGGTTTGTTGGTTGGTGGGTTTTGGGTTTTTTTGGTTGTTTGTTTTGTTTTTTATTACAGCAAATGAGAAATCTATGAATTTCCATAGACAAAATATTGCCTCTTATAATTTTGCACGTGGGGAAATTCAATATTGTTGCTACAGTTATTGTGCCAAGGTTTCAGTATGTGCTCCATATCCATAATATGCTCCATCATTTCATTATGTGCTGCCCTTTGTGGTACCTTGAATAAAGGATACAATAAAACAGGTGTATTGAAAATAAATATTTTAAGAATATACTGTAACAAGAACTGATCAGGAATCAGATTTTCATCAATAAGAGCTGATATTTGTAAGTATTTTTGTGTCCCAAGTTTTTATGAAAGTTCGAGTGTGGAATTTTTCACAGGGCTGAGAAACATATGAAATTATTTAACATGGAAATGGAAAAACTTTTCCACTGGCCTGTGTAGCTAAGTACATTACAAAGTTGTTAAAATAAAATATTATCTCCTGGAGACTTTAGCAGTCCAAAGAATTGACTGTTCGGATGACTTAAAAGAAAAAATGGGTTGTCAAGAGGTTCAGGCATTTGAAGTACCCAGGTCTTGTGCCAAGTCATTTTTAGATGGGGGCAAAACCATACTGCTAGGTGAAAGCCTACATTAAAAAGCAAATAACATATTCATATTTTGGCAATAAAAAAGGCAAAATGATCCTCTAGAAAATAGATTATTATGTGTACAGTTCTCAGGATCAACTAACGTGCCATTATATTGTAACAGACATGAAACTAATATTATTTGTACTGTACTTCTTGTATCACATCTGGTACATACTGGTATAGTGGGATTCCAGTCCTGAGAGCCCTTGGTGTTGTTATAATAGCAATAATTGATACCATCAGTTAACAACAATACTCTCCTTTTCGCTTCATCTTTGTAAATGAGCACAGAGTCCTTGTATGTGGTTCTCAACTGACAACTATGAAATAAGCAGAAAAGAAGGAAACTGTCATAGCAAGACAAGAGTTTCAAGGCTTTGAAGGTGGTGTGGATTTTGGGTGGGGTTTACTGGGGGGAAAGGGGGGATGTTTGAAGCCGTTTTTTTCCACTTTTCTACAGGATGTGTAAGAAAAATTGTGAGATTTAAGTTAGCTCTTGTTCTGTCTATGTTAAATGCCCTGTGTTTCTATCTGACTTCTTCCAATATTGGTGGCTCCTTGAAGACATGACGTTCTTTTAACTTTCACTCCATTTTGTGCTCTTCTTTCAATTCTGAATTTGTAGCTTATGCAGGCAACAAAAGACTGGTAGCACTGAAAGCTTTCTGAGGGAGGTTAATTGGAATTTGGCGAGTTCCTTTTTCCAGTCCCTTCTGTATATAAAATGAATTATTGGAAATGGTTTATGAAATCTGTTCCCCTTTGCCTAGAAACCTTTAAATAGGAGTCTGGTGCAATGATAAACTGACTATATTAACAGCCTTCAAGCTTATCTCCCTCTGGGACTGGATTTGCAGGGCACCAGAGTTCTGTCTCAGCTGCTGCTGTTGTGGATAGTCCCAGTTGCTATACAATTGCAAACTGACCTGACATGCCAGATGCATGCGTCAGGCAACCAGAAGATTGACAGCCATTGTTTAAGAGATTTTCAAATGCTGATATAATCTCGAGAGCTTTTCAGGCATGCTTGTTAAGTTGTTTAATGTTTTCACTCTGTGTATTTTTACTGTCATTTATAAAGTCAGAGAGCTCCAAGTGTGGATGCTTATGTCAGCTTTTTCATTCTCTTCCAGCTGTAAACACCACCCCGAGCAGCTGGAGCCTGGACAGTGGGAAGGAAGCCAGAAACACATCAGAAAGTGGAAAGCTTATATCTCCTCCTGTACCACCAAGACCTGTGCAGACTGGTGAGTTAATGGACATTTCAGGCCAGTAAAAAAGTTATTTACTTGAGGGCTTAGATTCTTTCCACTCTGATTAATGTTTAACTTCTTGGACAGGTTAATTGATTACTTACATGGAAGGCTGTAGAACTGCCTCCACAGATATTTTCATCTTTTTAATGTTCTCTGTAGCATTCTGTTTCCAATACTTTGCTGCTTCACTTAATGACTGAGTAGTTTCAGACAATTCATGCTGATACCAGGGAGGATGATCAAATTGAATCTTTTGATCTTATGATAATTGGAGGTTAGCAGTCAGAAATTATGATTAACCACAAAGAATCTTACTAGCCAGAAAACGCACAGCAATCATGGAAGTACAGGAGTTCTGTTACAATAACCAATCTGCCTTTCAAAAGATTAATTTCTTTCAAAGGAATGGCTACTTAAGTGATACTATAAATATAATTGTTCTCAAGGGAGTGAAGTCACTTTTTGTGTTTTGGACTTAAGACTCAAAGTATGTTCAGACATGTTTACAGTGTATTTACAGGTAAATGTTTCATATAAGTACACTATTGTATTGTCTTTTTTCTTATTTGACATACAAATACATAATATATTTCTTAAGAGAAGAACAGAGAGAGGCAGGGAAAAGTCATTATACTTTTTTTAAATCCTGTTATCATTTGGTAGGATATAAACCAATTTACAGTGATACAAAATTTGTCACACAAGGTGGGTGCAGAAATGTCTTATACTTCATTGGTTGTACTGCAAGATAATCCTGAGCACAAAGTAAAATAAACAAAATCTTTAGAACTATTTGCAGCCATCAGGCAAGTACCTAGAGGGAACCAGAGATAATGCTTGTATATAGAATGATCTCCTGTCCACTTAAAAAGATTTCTTACTGAAAATTGTAATGCCAAGAGTGCACTGAAATCTTTCTGACTTTACAGCATCACCAGCAAGACACATAGCCTCCGTTTCCCCTTCTCCTGCTGGCAGATCACCAATGAAGGTACTGTTTTATTGCAGTGAATCACCTTTGTGGGACAGGTGGTATGTGTTGTCAGGTAGATAGTATATATTTAGTATACATTATTTGGGAGTATATTATGTTTTCCTTTTATTACCATACACCTACACAAAAAACATTCCCAAGAGTCAGTAACCATAACAATTACAGCAGCTCTGAAGATTTTCAAAACTGCAGGCAAGAAACGTAATCTTTGGACTCTTTAGCCTCTCAATATTAGGCCTCTTGCCTACATGGATAATCAGTGAACAGAAGGGAGTGTTAAGAAAGAAATGTAAGAGGTGCCTGATGGTTCACCTGGACCAGAATTCTGTCTCCAGCAGGGGGAAAAGGGGAGATGCCAGATAAAGAGAACCTGTCATGCAACCCATTCCTCTTACTCCTTTAGCATCCAGAACTGTTGGATTAGAGGATATGTTAGAGAGTAATCCCTGCTTCAATCATTTTTATATTCATTTCCTCTGCAGAACGATCCAGTGATGTTATGTAAGAAGTTAGAAGTAGTTTGAAGCCTGACAATAGGAAACTTTAAGCATAGGCTGTGAATAGGCATTGGTTCTTCTCTGGCAGTTAAACACTCATAGCAATTGGGGATCCAGGCTAAATGGCGCAGGTTTCATTTCTGTTTCAAGATATTGAGTGTGTTGGTACCCACTTATTGCACAACAGCTTATTGGTTAGAAAACTTGGCCAGGAAATCTGGAGGACATAAACACACAGCTTACATACTCCAGGCAAGCCCTGGTATTGACAGTCACAGTATTAGTCTCGAGAATACCCTCTGTCACCCCACTGAAGCTGAGATAATTCTGCAGTTAGAAATGTGAGGGTCAGCAACCTGGAAGGAGAGCAAATAGAAAGGAGCATGACTGGTGCTTCAGGCACTAAGGTACGAGAGCAGAGGGTGGCAGCCCTCCTACCCAATGCCTAACTAATCCTGCAGAGATACACATCTGAGGAGGAGGAAAGTGGCACCCCAAAATGCCTCCTTTCCCCTTGAGATTCCTAATCACAAGTCCACAGTTACTCTCCCATTTGTCTACCCATGAACCTGTAACATTTCTACTTGTGACTGCACAGCTGTCCAGGTTCCAACACAGAGCAATTGTGCTGGTGATCAAAGTGCCCTGTAGTCCTATTACCATAGTGCACCTTCTGCTGAAGTGAGCACCGCTCCTAGGTTTTGCATTAGCTGCTTACTAGGAATGCTTTTTAGAGCATTAGGATCTTGTACAAAAGGTGAGCAGCTCTTTCTTTTTTTCCTGAATGGACTCAGTACTAGAATCATAGAATCAT
>VZRW01015352.1:0-13682 GCA_013398125.1 Aegotheles bennettii
CTCTGAGACAAATGCATTCCACCATTTTGATCAGTATTAGAAACTGACCCCGTAGGAATGATTTACTGACTTAGCTTAGCATTGACATTCAGATCACCTTGGGAATTCTGTCATTCTGTCTTAAATTTTAATACAAAGCAGTAGCTGTGTCCAAAGCTAGACATCAACTGAGACAGTCAAAAGACAAATCATGCAAGGAATAATCATAAACTTCAAAACCCCAAAGAAACACTAACTCTCGTAACACCTCTCTGAAGCAGGAAAATAATCTGTTGTTCAGGATGAAGATTCCTGAATAAGTAGTATTCAAGACTACATTTTGGCTTAGCACCCACTGGCTTCATCATCACCTTGGGAAGGAAAACCTGCACAGGCTTTGCCTGCATTGTAATTCAAAAGTGCTATTTCAGCCTTTGTAGATCCATAGTCACGCTGTCTGTTAACTAGCTAACTCTTTTCCATTGCAATATAGTGCATGTCAGATTTTACTAGCCTACCTTACTACTCGGAGAGAGCAGTACTTTATTAAAGCAAAGTAAACAGAATTATCTATAAAGAGTAAGATAACACTTAATATGAAGGAAGGTAGCAAGTCAGACTTCCTGAATCAATAGAAATGATTCTTGTCAAAGCCAAAGTTAGTAAGCAGGAACTAACAGCTCTCAGATTCCTATGCTTTTGCCAGCAGGCCACTCTATCCTTTCCAAAGCAGCATATAATTTGAAACCATCTGCAGAAATGCTAAGCTCTATCCTCCTCATTATATTACTTGACTTATTCCTAATTTGCTGAACATTTAAAAGAATGAGAGCACATTGCACAGACATGCATGGAACAAAGTGCTTTCTGCTGTAAAACTCAAGTAGCATCTGCATAAGTGGGTTTTGATGGTTTTCTTCTAATAAAGGCATTGGTTTTTTAATATATGCAGCAGCCTGTTTTCCTATAGCAGATATACAGTCTTTTGTTTACATTACCGAACATATTAAAAGAAACTAGGACAAGGAATGATTCATTCATATAACTTATTCATTCAGTTTGCTGCCAGAACATTAATCTATTGAAGATATTTTATTATAATTAATTTAACAGCTTTATTTCTTTATATGGTATTGATGTGGGTGGAATTCAGTGGATAAATAGGATTTGAGTAAAGGAAAGAGTTGCAAAATTCATTTGACTTTTTCCATAGCAGGTATACAATTAGAATGAATAGCTTTCTACTCTGCTGTCATAGAAAAATTGATAAGCAGATTTCATTGAGTATCAGCTGCAGCACTTGAATTCAAATATGGCCTTTGCAGGTTTAATTTTCTCTCTGTTCTTATAAAACTGAGTAGTTTGAGTGTGTGTGTGTATATATTTATATTTATATATCCAAGTGTATATATATAAATAGATACATATATACACACACATTATAGGCACACACATATGAAATGTGAACAGAGAGAATCCATCCTTCAGAACTGCGAAGAATGAAAGTTTTGTAATTAAATATTTGTCACATTCTTTTTCTTCTTATTCAATGTTGAAAACAAGGCAAAAGGAAGAGAGAACAAAAAAGAATAATTAAAATAACATAAAAGTATTCCCCTGAAAATGTGCATGAAGTGTCCAAAGACAGTATCTTTTTACTAATTTTTCATCTGCTCTATGTTTGTACTTGCAGAAGTATTTCACTTCTGGCAAATCTTTTCACAGCTATTTGGGGGAGGGAAATTGGAACTAAAGTGATAACTAATTTGCTTAATTTCACTTATTCACTTCACAATATTTTTCTTTCTTACTATTGCTTAGCCTATTAGGATGATACATGAACTACTGGTGCTGAACTCATTTTGTATCTAGAGCATCTATTGAAACAATGCTAGGAAAATGACCACTGTTTGTCTTGCTGTTATGTTGAATGTCAGAAGAAGCAATGTATAATTCTTATTTGCTGGATTTTTTTTCCTACTTGTTGTTAATGAACAAATTTTTTGCTTATTAGCTAATTTTTAGTGACATTTTCCTATCATGAACCTGCTTGCTCTTTCAGGATGGGTAGAGATTGAGATAGTGATTCTCGAGCAAGCAGAATTTTACATTATCATGTTTTAGTACCTACAAGCCCAGAGGGTTGGCTACAAGAGAACACAGGAGGGAGTTCAATTCTGATGAGCTGTATTGGACTTTAGCTTTTAGAAAATTTAGAAACAACAAAAATAGGTACCTATACAAACAGGAGCCTCAAAGTTCCATCCTTTACTTGTGCAGGTTAGTTGCTCTTCTCCTTGTAACTGAAATCCATATTTACATGAATAAGTCACCATAGATTTTTCGAATTCTGAACAGTACACAAAATCACCATTTTCTACACTCTCTGGTGTTCCACATATTTCGTCTATAAATAAAAAGACAGTATTACAAGCTTTAAAAAAAATACCACTTTGTCCTTGAAAATGGACATTATTATCCATTACTTCTATAAATTAACTTCAGTGAAATTACTGACACTTTTTAAGGTGATCAAAAATTTAATTGTTCATTTCTGGACAAGAATACCTCAGGTTTGATTTATAATCCTTGTAAAATTAGTGTTATATTCTAATAGTATGTTCTGCAGAGTTCTTAGTTAATATTTTCCCTCTGTCTAAGAAATCCTGCCTCAGTTGCCATAATGTCTGGATATCACACAAGCCATTCATGATCTCAGAGTGAAGCTAGCAAACAGTATCTTTTTTACAGAGGAAGTTGAGAAAGGAGGAGAGAAAGACCCAGATCCCATTTCTAAATGGCAGAAATACTGAAGATCTGCATCAGACCAGTAACTCAAGACCTGCCACAAACAAGGTCAGTGCTCTAACTGCTGATTACTCTCCCCTCCTGTCAGAAAAGACTGGTTATTACCAGATTAATTACCTTCTTGATAGAATTCTTGCCAAACTTCTAAATTTATCCCAGGTATATTGTCACAATGCTTAAAATCCTGTGGAAACTTTCCAAGTTGAAAGGCATCTGCTGGCACTTCAGAAATCCCTGTATTGTCACAAATCACGCGGGACAAGGAGTGTTTTTTGAGTTCCTGCTTTTGAGTTTCTGTGAAAACATTACCATTTTCCCACCAAAATCTGGAAAGTTTAAGAGAAACATTTTGAAACGATCAAATTCAAAGAGCTGATGATTCTTACTTCTACAGTACCCTATGTAAAAGACTAAAAATCAGATTTACAGCAAAATGTAGATGGATACAACAATAATAAAAGTAAACACCATGATCTGCAGGCTTACATACCCAGCTTGAAGGTCACAAAAAGCCTAGGGTGAGTCTGAAGCCTCACCGACTGTTCCCATGCCCCTTCCTATAACCAAAACCATCAAAGACTTTGCTCCACTCAACTCTCCTACACCTGTCATTTCCCCTTTGATGTACACTACAATCTGTTCTACTTTCATCACAAAATTCAGTTTTATCTATACTGCTGAGAAGATTGGAGCAGAAAATTATTTTTTAATCTACCAAGCAGATAAGCAGTTTTCCTCTATCAAAGGTTGTTCCAACAGATCTGTATCGAGATCAAACTTTTACAGGTGAATTTTATAGGGTTTGACTAAAAAAAAGGCAAGAAAAGAAGAAAAAAAAAACAGAGGCACAAGCCCTCCTATGCAAAGAATAACAAAGTCAGTTTCAGATTTTTTTTCCTAACTATTGCAAATCCTGAGATCACAAGAAGATTCAGAGTAGGAAGAGATGGACAAAGAAAGTCAAGGCTGATGGTACCAAAAAAAATTGATCCAGGTGATTTGGCTGAGATTAAGACAGTGCCTGAGTTAAGTACATTGGAAAAAGAAATCCCTTCATGTTTTGTCAGATTACTGACAAAAGATTTTAAGGCTATCAGGATGGAGTTCAATCAGTCATAAATTTCACTTAGTCTTGATTTCTGAATTTAAACAATTATGTTAGAAGAGTTGTTTTGAAATCCCTACTTACTGACATGTCAATTAAGGTATCTAGTAAACATGTAGTATTACTAGTGCAGATACAGATAATACCCAATATCCTATCTGATAAAGCATTGCATTGAATGTTAGACTTTTCCATTCTTACACTTACTGTGTGACAACTATAGCATGTTTTTAAATACTTCTAATTTCTCTTAGATAGTTCCTTATCATAGTATTAACGACAATACAATTTCACATTTAAGTTAGCTGACACAAATTTTGTGGCAAAAACTTGGGGAATTCTTTTATTATTAGAACTCTCTTTTTCTCAATTTGAAGTTAATCTTAAATTATGCTTAAGTTCAATTAATGCTAGCAGTATCATAAGACATGAATAGTAAGAAGTATCATAAGGCACTGAATAATAGAAACAAGGCTGGAAGGGCCTTGATAAATTATCTTTTCCCAGATAGGCCCAAGTATGCCTGTGAGATTCAGAAGACTTTCAATCACATTTTTAACAGAGCTGAGTAGAAAGTTTTTTGACTCTACAGTTTCTGCTAATAAGATACCACCTTTATGATTAACATTGCTTTTTCCTGTAAGCTAATTAATTAACATTTTTTAAAGTTCAGATTGAAATTCTGCCTCGGATGCTTATTTACATAATGGTTTCTTTCCACTACAGTGATTTATGAGAGGAGCTTAAAGGTGAGTGTAAGGACCAGATGTACTTAAAACACCATTGCTAGCACTGTGTGAGAAGCTTAAAATTAGTCTTCTCACAAGCTTCATAATTACTGCCACAAGTACGTGATGGATATGAAGAAAGTTTGGTTTTATAATTGCTTCAGGAGCAGAAGGAAGATACAAACTGCATCTTGCACCCCTTTGTGACCTGAAACTGCATTTCTCCTGCCTTTCTGGTGCAGACGGTTGAACTGGCCTAAGATCCTGATGGTGGTTGTGTTGGATTGTGTGAGAGGACATACTATGCTCTGTCCAATGAGGGAATTCTGGAAGCACCCTGCAGTCCCAGTTCACATAGGACTAGGTATTGGTGTTTTTATTATCCCCTCTAGGAAGCCCGAATTACAGCTCTCTGCCTACCCCTTCTGACTTTGCTGTGATTGCCATGGAAAATGTTGAGGTTCTTCCAGTTAAGGACCCAGAGTGCAGTGAAGCCCTCAGGGACTAGATAGCTAAAGCCTACACAGTGCTACACCCATCCACACAGAAATTAGCTGCCCCTGGCACAAATAAATGCTGGTGTCACCTTGCATTTCCACCAGGAGTACAAAGCTGGGCATCTCAATACCACAGTCTCCATGTCACCTGGCATTGAAATGATATACAGACCAAAGACAACTAAGAAAAATCTCACCCAATAAAACTGAAGGAGCGAAGTTAAAAATGTGAAAGTGGCAGGGAATAATTTGTTTAAAGCCTGTTTAAATATCACATTGCGTGTTCTGGAAAGCACCCTCACATATCTGTAAAATCTCCATTGCTTCTTCATATTACACAAATGATTAAACAGCATGAATAAACTCACCGGTCACCATCTCTTAGTGCTTTCATTTGTTTTCCAATTATACATGCAAACAGTGGACCAGTCCTAGCACCTGGAAGAAAGTCTTCTACCAGACCACCAAGCCAAACATCAATATTGCTAGGATTATGGTACAATTTCATGATTTTTTCAGTGACATTGAGATTGGTAATCACTGTGTTCAGGTCAGCTTGAGTTTCTAGTTTTGGTAAGCCACAGAATTCTCGCCAGTCATTATAACCTGTAAATATTATGTTAAATGTTAAAAGGAAGATTAGACTTGGCTGTTAAGCATGGTATATGAAAATAATTACGAGAACCAGATTCTGACAACTTTAATTGTAGACATAGACAATTATGTGTAAAAATAGGGCTAATATTATTGGTTAAATTGATTGGAGGAATGATGGCAGGATCTGAAACTACAGGATATGCAATTTTTACACCATTTTAATGAAGGAAATCAAAGGTTTAAGACACTTCTCCCATATTTAAGCAATGAAAACATGATAATAGATAATAGGAGCATGCACTGCGTCTTGAGATTTCCAGACTAGGAATAGAGGAGTTAAGTGAAAACTGGGCAGGAAGTAACCTGAATTGAGTCAGCAACTAAAACATTTTACTAAGGAGAGTGTCCTAGGGCACATGTCCAGCTCTCTGGAAAATACATTTCTTTTACATCCTTGGAATTGCACCCCCTTCTCCACCCTCCCCATTTCCCAACAAAACTTTAATTTCTGGTCTGGGAGATCAAACCTCCATTTCTACCCTCATGTAGCCAAGAGCTTTAAACTCCAAGCCAGAGCCAGACTTCATTTCTAGTGTCCAGGGCCAACAACTTGTGTATTGCTAGCTGCAGAGTCACACAGGAGAAATAGACAAGGTTGTCACTCAGAGACGTAAGGCCCTGTGACACTCAGTCAGTCCTACCTCCATCGGGCTCTGAGCATAGAAAGGCAGCCAGGTTCGTTCCCTATTCATGCAGGCAAGCAGTTTGATCAGGCAGGGGATCAGGACACAGTTTTAGAAATTAAAAAGAAAGAAGCCCTGTCTACCATGCTGAGGGTTGCTGCCTCTGCTCTCAGAAGTAGCGGAATGTTTTTAAGGGGTTTTTACACAGGGCTGGGAACCTACTGTGTATTTTAACATCTGATGCTATCAAATTGAACTAAGCTCCAGTAGTCTTCCTCTAAGCCAGTACACCTATGGCCTGATGAGCTAATGCTCCTTGATTATCAATTCAATCTTATCCTGGGCTGATAGAATAAAAAAGCCTGTGAAAAACAGGCACAAACAAATATTTTTCAAAATGAGCTGTACACCTAAAGAAGTCACCTACACCCTCCTGGAGACATCTCAACACTTTCTATGCTGGGTAGAACCAATGAGGTTGTGTCTAAGTTGACCTGTCCCACAGGTTGTGCGCAACCTGTCAACAGCAAGTAGCTGCTGCAGGCAGAAACCCCACTCCTCTGAAGCTGGTTCCAGCAAGAACAAGCCTCAGGTTCCTACATCAAGAAAACCCAGATTGACTCACTAGTACTGTCCATCCAGATTCCAGACTTAACAGGTTATTTTAATTTCAAATGCTGGGGAATATTTTTTCATTAAAGTTAAAAACTTAACAACTTACATTTTAAAAAAATGACTTAAGTTACTTTTCTGGTTACTAAAGCCATTATTTAAAAGCTTACAATTATATCCCAGATAGAAGCAGTTATAGTTCAGTTACCAATTGGGAGAAAATTCAAGAAAAATCAATAGACCTGGGAGTCCGTGATCACGGCCACGCTGTAAATTTAGTGATGCTAGATCAAGTGAACCATTATTGGACAACACAAACAGTTTTTCTGTTAATTCCTCATTCAGTAGTTGATCTTGCACCTGCAGTTTTGCTGAATGTGCTAGAAGACCCCTTAGTAAAGGATCCAAGCCTCCTTTAAACACAAAAATAATATAATGTTACAGTGTATATATAAACCATTATAAGTTTCTTAACAAATTTGAATGCATGTATGCTTCATTGTTTTTTAAACATTGGCCACAAGCTTTTACGTTTAAACATATGCAAAAATGTGCTGCAGGTTGAAATAGAAGTAACACTGCTATGAAAATGCTCCATCTGCTTCTTCAGGTGTAAGAAAATTTGCAATACTTTTATCCAAAAAACAAAGATGTGAAATCTCTTCATCATCAATCATCAGTCATCAATCTATTGTCAATGAACCAGACTGGTTTAGTCTGCAGAATAACTTTTGTCTAATTCCAAGAACTATTTAACTCAGAATAATCATGCCGGTTCATGTTAATGCTCATGTTAACCCATATAGGGACTTAAATCAGTGATGCAATTAAAGAAATGTTCTTATTCTTAATTCAAAATAAGTAACTTTGAAAAATGTTACAATATTTTTGAAAAAAAAAGACCAAACCTGAATAGTTTCAATAAAACCATACCTTCTTTAATGAGCCTCCAGGGACTAAAGAAAACTTCATGCAAATGAAGATTTGGGAGTTCTGGATCATCTATGTACTGTGCATTCAATCGCCTTACTACTGGTTGTATTGTTGCATGACCAAAGCGAAAAGCAGCTGTTGAAAATACATTAGAAACCGTAGGATTCATTGTGGGATCATAACCTGTATAAAGGCCAATATACAGATTAAAAGCATCTGGACCAATGATTTTGGGAATGTAATCTCTTAAAGTAATAATCTGAAAGAAAAGAAAAAGAAACATTTATCCTTCAGTTTTTTTATAGATGAATAGTAATGATTCCCACATGCTAAATGCCTTTTCCTTCACTCATCTATCTCCAAGCATTTGGCATGGCTAAGAGCATTATTAGCTGGTAAACAACATTGTTCTTATTTTTGCAGTAAGGAGAAAAATGACTGGAGAGAATCAGTGGCATGGCTCAGTGCAGTATGACAGCCAGGTCTGTGTTAGCTCCTACCACAAATGCAAGACCAAAGCCTACTAAGTAGAGTTTACCACCATTGCTCACTTCCAGTCCATGGGGATAATCCAGCTCGCTGGAGGTGTGCTGAGATTTAAAGCTCTGATTGTGATGGTGTAAATTATAATGCCCTTTGAAATCGTAATGAAAGCATGAATCACTAGAAAAATCTTTCAAGAATGGTTGTTGATAACGAACAGATTTTATTTTCAGACACATATTTGTGACACAAACCTCTTTCTGTATATTTGAAATATTGACCAGTCTTTAAAATACTGGTTCCCAGAATCCCTTGGTAGACATTTTATGCTAAACTCAAGGCAATTTATAGGCTCCTAAGAAACGCACTTCAAAAATGAAAATGCTGATAAACACCTTCTGTCGAGTGCTTTTATAATGTAATAGCATTATACTTGCATGAAAAAAACATATGAGTAATCATGACCAAAAAAAGGGGGAAAACGATCTAATGTACCAAATAAAATGAAAGTGCATTATAGGTTAAAGATTACACTGAACACAATAAAGCATAATGGGATGAATATGAAGCATAATGAACTCAATAAAGTACCTTATAGATTCAATATAATGTGCAATAAAATACACAGACAAATGTATTTTGAGTTTGATGTAGTGCATATTGAAAAGTTAGTTGGCATAAAATAACCTTATGAAAACCTTGTATCTTTATTTTAGGCAAGGCACGGAGAAAAACAAATCCCTTCAGAATTCACTTACTTTTCTCAGAAGGCAGAGCAAACAACCGCTCTAAGTTTTCAGGTTAGATCATGAAGTGAACAAAATATTTGAAAGACAATAGGTTAGAATTTCTTTTACAGCTCCTTTAATACAACATATAAAGAAAATGAAATAATTGTTAGAAATTAATACCGATACTATAATTTAAGAGGTTAACCTTTGGCTACCTTCACAAAGGTTTTGCATGACAACAGATTTCCTAATTTTAGATTTAGAGTTAGTTTTTACAAGTAAAGAATTTAAACAGGACTAGGTTAGCCATGGACACAAACATCCTGATATAACCGTCATTTTTTGGCTCACTGTAAATGAAATCCCAAGCTAAGCTGCTCATAAAGGCCAGATTCCCTGAAGGAAACTGCAATTCAGAATTCTCATTTGCTCCAGAGGTAAGATCTTAATTTTTTGTTTCCTGGGTCGGGGAAGAGGTATTGCTGTTTCAAGACACGAAAATTAAAATGCTAAGGTAAAAAGGGGTCTTATGCCTGCCTTGAGCTAGGAGAGGCACCTGTTTGATGGAAACTTCCCGCAACTAAATAAGGATCCATCAGGCATATGTGATTTTGAGACAATAAAGACTAAGAAGATGTTACTAATACAGCAGAAGATGATACTGCCAGAAAGAATCTGGAGTCTGACAGAGAACCACATCTAAAGTACATCCGCATGTAGCATACAGTCTTTGTGATGCCTCTGAACATACCTTGCCTCAATTTGTCTGCTTGAAGTCAAGGAGAGGCTTGCTACAAGTTCTCATAACTGACACATATAGAAGTTTTAAAAAAAGGTGTAAAGAACTGTCAAACATCAAAATTATTTTTGTTAAAGTTCTTTTGCATGCATTCCCTGTTCTGAGAGAATGATTTGAAAGATATATTTCCTTTCATATTTGGCATAAATAAGCATAATTATTTCTTTCAATACAGTGTTCCTTCAACAACTGAGATTCTTCTGTGGAAACAAAGGAATGTGCTTGTCTAAAAATACATCAATAAAATCAGAGCCAGAAAGGGACTGTATAGAAAAGAAAATGCAAACAAGTACAATGAACTGCTTTACCATTTATCACTTACTTTGAGTCTGCTTATGAATAATAAATTAACTTTCAGGTGTTTGTAGCAGCATAACGGATTTATGTGGATATAATGAGTCTGAACCTGCGGGGTAGTCGGTGGTCTCTGCTCCTTGTGACATTTATGAGATCAGCGGTAATTTGAGCTCCACTTAGGAGACATTCATCACCTCATAGCATCAAATCCAAGCTCCAAAGAAGCCTCATGAAGAAATTAAATTTAATCAATGTCAGTATTTCTACTGTCTCATAGCAGTCGTTGTTTCAAAGTTATAATGCAGTGAAAAATGATGACAAATAGGCACTGTCTTTTAAACAGAAGCCCATATGTTCAATAATGAAATTACTTTAGTACTTGATATGACCGGATAGTAACAGAGCAATTCAAATTATTTAAATATTATTCATTTAGTCATATCAGAGAAAATAAAATTCTGCTTTCCTAGCAACTGTACCAATCCTTTGGTAAATCTCCAGACAGAAACAGAATCAGTGATTACAGGACTGCCAGAAAAGGCTTTGTAGAGATTTTATGTCTTATCATGAACCACTATGCACAGTGTACAGAAAAGTAACTGAATCCTGACCTGTAAAAACAATAATATTCCAAGCCAAATAGCTTGTTAGTGTGAAAGTCAACACCCTTCTCATTCAGAAGGCAGCATTACAACAGGGGTTCCCAAGTGTCCTTATGAACCCAGCATCTTGGCTGAATTTGCCTTCAGGCTGGGCCACCTCCAGCAGTAGTCAGCCATACATTTTAGAAATAGGTTACATAACTTCAGATTTTTTTGAGAATTTTTTATTTATGTTAGAAGTTATTTCAAATTAAGTGCAATTTATCTGCCGTTGGCCAGAGGTAACTGCAAAGGACTAGTATCTCACTGAGAGAGTGAAGAACCAATTAAATGAAGCTCCTCCACTTGGGAAAGATTGCAGAAATAATATAGAACAACCAAACACAGCAATGATGTTTAAATCATTAAAGTGCTTTGCACAGTTGGTTTCAAGTTCTCACTGTAGATATTAAAGGGTTTACAGCTGATGTTGGAGTCCTAAACTTTTCCGTAGAGGATGATTTTATGATAGTTCAATTTTAAATAAATAATGAACATATTATTATAGTTCTGTTAGTAGTCTGAACTATACTCTTTATAAACATGAGTTATGGCAGTGTGCAACACATACCCTTTTATAATGTCTATTATTTATCTATTTATCCTTTATAATTTTGTAAATTCTAAGCTTTGAGAGGAGCTATCTAATAATCTAATTTCACAAAAAAGTTTCATCCAAGTTAGCCACGTTGAACCAAATAATTGCAGTTAAGTTAAAAAACATCAGCCTTAGACGACACCCGCCTGAATGTGTTCAAATGCCGCCTGGATGCGTTCCTGTGTGATGTACTCTAGATGACCCTGCTCTGGCAGGGGGGGTGGACTAGATGATCTTTCGAGGTCCCTTCCAACCCCTTAGATTCTGTGATTCTGTGATTCTGTGACACCCACTTTCAACCCATGCCCTTGGATCATGGCAGAGAAATAGGGATGCAGGATGCTCAGAGAACAGAAGCAGATACAGAAGGAAGTGAAAAAAACACCTATATACACACTGAAAACTAAAAGTGGTTTTCAACTACAACTGAGATCAACTTGCCTAAACACCATTAATTCAGAGATGTTTCTTTGATGCTATAATAAATCAAAGAGAATTTGACTCAGATTGATCTGCAAAACTCCTGTTTCACTCTGACCAGTTCCACATCATCCAGCTTTCATAACCCAAATCAGGGTAAACCCGTCTCTGGGAGGAACAGCACACGAGCATGTAAACCTGCAAACCATGTATGTATGAAATAACAATGTTAAAACTGCAGCAGTGCAAAATTGAGCAATTTTTTCCTGTTTTATCTACACTGTTTTTTAAAGGAGAAAAAATTTAAGCTATTTTCTTTCAAATAATTAAAAAAAGAATTATAATTCTCCTTACTCTGTTTTCTCAGGTCAAATAGGAATAAGCAAAACAAGCAGATAGATAGTTTAATTTCTGTTAGTGACAATAAAAAAATATATTTTTTCACAAAATGCTAGGTAAATCAGGGCATGTATTTTTACCATTGTATACTGTAGTGTTAATACTTTAAAGTGTGGTGTGTGTCAATTCCGTAAAATACAAAGGGAGAGTTAACCACTGTTGTGGCTGATATAAACTACTACCTATCAGTGCCACAAAAGGAATCTGTTTTGTCTAGGGTGTCAACAGGCAGTTGCTATGTTTGTAACTTTATCAAATTTCTATTATTGTCACTAGAGGTATTTATGGTGCCAAAAAAGCAACTAGGAGGAAAAGTATGGTCTAGATATATATTTTTTTTCATTTTTCTTATTCTAGAAAGAAGGGAAGGCTTCATGTTCAGTTCTCTATAATTATACACCCACAGGTAAAAATTATGCTTGAAAGTATTCATTCCAAAAATATGGAATTTTTGAAATGTGTATCCACAGAAACTAAATTTTAGAGTAGAAATCTCAAGGTAACTTCAACTAGAGCTGTCATTACTGTGCTGGTTAGCATACCACATTAATAGAGATACTCCAATTATATCTCTTGAATGAATGTCTCAAAACCAGCTAGATATAACTCAAACACATTTCTAATGAGCCATAGGCAAATCTCATTAGTCTGTGATACTGTTAGAGATAATGAGTAGCCCAGTTACATACAGCGCATTGCACTGTACAAAGTGTTTTCTTTCAGGCCATAATGTTACTGGACCTAAGTCAGAAGTGTATGAAGGTGCAGAGGCCTACTTTTGGATTTGCATCTTTTTTCTAACAAGTCTTAAGAACATTTCTGACTTGTCAGTGTCATTTTTTTCATGCAAACAGCACATTTACAGCAGAGGAGCTGACACAGTTAATGTAAGCAAAACACATATATTAAAAAAGTCAAACTTTTCAAAAGGACTGACTAAATACAATTAAATAAGGTATGTTACTTTTCTGAACTAATCTGGATTTCAGTGCAAATAACAACACGCCAGAGAAGGCAAGTAGTTTCTTAGCATATTCTGGTAAGAATTGTGGCAGAAGAAAGGATAAGAGTTTCATCAGAATAGTGAATATCCCTCCCTCCTTCCCCGATTTATCTTCAAAAAAGTCTCTTTTCATTACTAAAAAAATTGTTTCAAGGATCAGAAAGCATATGAAAGTCCCCTAGTCTTAAGTTTCTCTGGTCCTGACACTGCTCAGCTAGTATTACGGGTTATAATGGACAGATCAAATCATTGTTCTTAGGTTGTCTGATTAAAGGTGAATGTCCACAAACACAAAGGGTCTGGTGAGAATCAGAGGAGCAACTTCAGGCAGAGCCACCTGAGTGACCCAGGACCCCCAGGTCCCTTTAC
>VZRW01015354.1:0-10617 GCA_013398125.1 Aegotheles bennettii
CAACATGCCTCCTTGCTACCGTTCTTAAACCTATCTTTACTGAACCATTCCTTAGTATATTACTGAGCAATAATGTCATCCAAAGCACTGGACTTCTATGTCATTCTAAAATATACTGGTGTCTCCCATCACACAAAGACATTGGAACTTCCTAAACTTTGCCTTTCTTTCTACCAAGAAGCAGCGTCGTCATGGTGTCTTGAGAATATATGAAGACTCTTAGCATCTAAAGTTATAGTATCTACTATTTGAACTAAGGTTGAAGAAGGTTAAATAAGGATTAAACCAGGAGACAAACAGGGTTGCTGACCTAATTAAAAACCCTTTATATACATATATATGTATATATATAAACATATTTAGTAATGCAATGTCAGTCATAATTAAGATTTTTTGAGGCACAATAGAGAATGAATACTACAAGCCATGCATATAGCAAATTGGTTCAGGTAGATTTTCCTTTTATGAGTTATTAACAACTATTAAAACTAATGCCAGTTAAAGACATTATTTTATCTGGAAATTCTGCAGGAAATATAAAAAGAAAACCCACAGTTATAAAAGCATAGAAATAATAAGTTGTATAAAAATATGTTATTTACTTATTACTTCTGAGCAGCATCCTCAGAGACCATTCAGACTACTGAATTATTAATTGTGTAGGCACTGCAAAGAATCCATTTTATTGTTCTTTCAAAAGTCCATAACAACTCTTATTAAGACATTTCAGTTTATTGGATCAGGCTTGTACTGAGAATCTTTAGCTTATGGATCACTGATTTGGCAGGCTCTAATAGCTTCAGCCTGACAGCTCAAGGTCAATGTATCATGCCTCTTTATATCCAAATCTAGGGAAAAAAAAACAACAAACAAAAACAACAACAAAAAACCCCACCACTATGCCCAGGAACAGAAACATTGATTATATCTGGCTATGTCCTTCAAGTATTTAAACTGTATTTCAGCCTAGAGTTCTATTATCTCAGTTCATTAGGTGACAGTTCACTAGTAAGATGTTTTGTAAAAGCAAAAGTCAAATATGGCATTACAGTGACATTATATTAATGCCAATACAAGGACAATGATTTATTTTTAGAAGCAAAGACAAATAAATATGTTGCTTTTAAAGAAACAGATACAAGGCTTTGCTTAGAGTCATACAAAGTTTCCTTGTTCATTTTGACAGTGATATAAGTAATCAAATCTGATTTGGCCTTATAAATGACTTGATGATAAATTATCTAATAGTCAAGGAATGCATTTCCCACTCTCCCTTATAGATATACTTGGTATTCTCATTAGCTAAAGACAATAGTAACATAGCCCTTTTTCTAGGATCATGGCAAATATTTATCCACGTGAACTGTTTGCAGCGCTATACCAGGACAGTTACCTAATGAAGTTAGCAGCTATGAGACCTTTACATAGCTTTGTCCTCTCTCTTGGGATGTCACAAATTACTGGGTACAAAACATGATTTTAAAAAGAGTCTCTGATCCTTTCTGCCAGCCTAATTTGGCCAGCAGAGAATCATCTTTGCAGAGTACAGTCTTGCTTCTCAGTCCTACAAATATTAAGACACCTATTGGCCGCTTCTTACACATTTTACAAATTAACTGGCCTAGAAAACACACATGTATACCCATTATATATTTACTTTCTAAGCACAAATATGTATATAGTTGTATCTTCCAATTCCAGTACTTTGTATTTAAGAAATGACGCCTGCACTGCTTTCATATTTCCCTATCTGCACAAAGTCATTTTTCAATATCAGTATGTATTTAAAGAAAAATAAAATAAAATTCAGCAGCATCATAAATCATTCAGCAAACAACTCACCTCTTTTCATAGGCATACATAAGTTGCCAGTAATATAGATAAATATAGAGTTATAGAAATATACACACAGACTTAGAGAAAATATGCCTCTAGACAGAAACATATTGTGCATATGCAAATAACTGTCTGGCACTGAAGCTTTACCCTTTAGCATTCACTTAAGTGTATCTCTTTCTTATGCCTGCTCCCTCCCGTTTTTCCATCTGCTTATTTTTTTCAAACCTTCACTTAAGAATGCAATACAACCTCTCAAAAATCAAGAAATATGGTCCTGCAAATATAACTAACAGGTATAACACACAATCTTGTTTGGGGCGAGGGTGGGGGGGACATGGGGGTGGGAAGTGGAGGGAGAAGATATAGTAGAGGCTACATTCACATTTTCCTACAAAGGCTACAGAAAATGGGTTTTATCCATTTCATCCAAACAATGTTCATTCTGGTTAGATTTCAGGTCTGGCTGCTATACTTTAAAGAAATTGCATAATCCAGGCCTTGCAATCAGCTTTCTTAATTTATTTCCCTGAAATGACAGGTCTAGCAATGGCAGACTGGCCTCTCAGATGTCTGGATTACACTGTAGCTATGGAAACAGGTGTTAAAGTGTTATGAATTTCAAGTTACACTGATATTCTGCACATCACGTTCTGTACTGATGACAGGT
Source organism: Aegotheles bennettii (assembly GCA_013398125.1). Classification (NCBI taxonomy): domain Eukaryota; kingdom Metazoa; phylum Chordata; class Aves; order Caprimulgiformes; family Aegothelidae; genus Aegotheles; species Aegotheles bennettii. The sequence continues at coordinate 2,507 of VZRW01015354.1, forward strand.
TATTTTACATGCTGACCAATACAAGAGCATCAGTCTTACTGATTTATATGAGACAATCAGGTAAGAGAGTCTCTGTGATAAACTTGGGGAGCTTTCCCCATGTTTTATGCTCAGTGTGTTCTTGTGCACACACAGGCTAACAAACACAGATGCAGGAGCAGTACCTGCTGCCACACACGTTCCAGAACCTTCAGGCCAAAAGGCACAAACACTGGAAGTTGACTTGCAATAGCTTTTCCAGCTTAACAAGTATTCACCTTTTATTTTCTTTCTCAAAGGAAACCAGCTGGTAGTCCATCCTCACATGGAGCACTAACTCAGGACTAAAGACCTGCAGTCCTATCCGTGGGTTTGCATAAGTCTGTATAGAAAAAAAGAAAAGCTGGGCTGGGGGGAGGGGAACATAACTAAATAAGTATCTTTAGTTTTTGTGCAAAATTTCCTGTGATACGAGTGATCACGTTCCCTGCCTCCCTCCATGACTTCTGTGGCAGCATCAGTGTGACACTGGACTGAAGCCTACCGCTACTTCCAGTTGTCTTACAGAAAACTCAGCTCAGAAAAGCAGCATATTGCACTGCTACCCTTTCTCAGAACAAATGGTGAAATCAAGAAATAGTTTCTGTATAATTTTGCATCCAGAAAATAGCTACAGAAGTCACGGGTTTACAAAGAAATGTGCCTAGTCTCCTCCAGGCTTGATCTCACTGTTCTTTATTTTGATAAAACCGTTGTCATTTACTTTCTCCTTCACAGTCATGTTTTGGTGAGAGATTTGTGTTGCTCATGTGTATGGACATTCCCCAAGAAACTCAACACCTACTTCCTCCTTTGTGACACACAGTCTGTCCAGTCCCTTCTGAAACTGCTTCCACTGTCAGGAGAGCATTTTTTTTCCTGGTATTTGTTTTCTTTTTGAAATCTCTTATTCATAGCAATGCAAACAGTGGCTAAATTAGATTCGATGTCAGACTGTTATCTTTCCTCTCTGAGGTTTGTAAATTGAAAAGCTTTTTCTTCCTGTAAGAGCCAGAGAACCTCTTTAAAACTAAGATTATGTAGGCTAAAAATGTACTCTGTATTTTGGCTATACAAGGATCTTGTCAAAGTTTAGTCTTAGATTATTTTCTAAAGTGTGATGAGACAATAATCACCCTGAAGAATTTAAGAAAATAGACAATTTTGCTATGCAGTTATAAAATTCCAATTTAAAAATATCAGTAGGAAAATATAAGATAAATTGGTCCAAAAGAAATAAACCATATCAGAAATAAGGTAGTAGAACATGTAAACTACATTACCAATAAAAATATTAGTTACATTCTGAAATCCTCCATCCAAAAACCCAAACAGAATACACAGCCTGTAGAGCTGTGAATAGCCATACCACTTCATATCAGTTACAAGATTTCCTACTGCTTTTGAGCATCACACCCCTGGAACAGCTCTTTGCAGTGTCTCTTCACAGAAAATTGAAAAAAGGCCAAGGACTTTTGTGTATGGCATAGCTTGACTGTTACATGAAAACATTTCCAGGTATTAGTGGTTTTGAACTTATTTCAGGGAAGAGGAAAATGTCTTTGCACGCCAATAGAGAGTTATGTAGTTATCTGAATAAATTGTTTTATAAATGAAAAGCAAAAAGAATTGTTTCCAAGATTTTAAAATATGTGTGCTGGGAAGTCAAAGTTAAGCTGAAACCATCTAATTTTGAAAAGGAAATATCCTTTTTGAAGGATAAAAAAAAGCTAAAAGCAGAATGAGAAAAAAATAAATTGGTCTCTCTTGCTCATGTAAGCAACATCATGCAAACAAATTGAAGACATAATTATTGAATTTCAACACTATTTATATTCACATTTTAATTATTAGATGAAAGATGTTTGAAGGTCTAATTTGTTTTACCTCATTTTAAGCCCACTCTGGTTTTATACCAACTGGGGTATCCACTCTAGTATAAGAGAAAGAGTATGCAAGTCTTCCTTACTGCATTAACTAAAAATGAACTACTGAAACACAAGTTTTCAATAGTCACAGCCCTGTCTGGTGACATCTGTGAACCCTCTAAGCTAATTATATTGTTTTTTCTCAGCTATTCAGATTTTAAAAAGTGTTGCCCACATGACACAGAAGGGTCTGCTTCAACTGATCACAGCAGTTACAAGCATTTAAAGGCCAGTTCACTTTTCAGCTTCTTTTCCCCATCCAAGTCAAGAGCTGATGTTTCAAAAGATTTCTGTGTGCAGAGAAAAGATGTTAGATCCACTGCCTCTATGGCAACTAAAGTCTTGAAAAGCACTCATTTCTTCTAGACATAATCCACCTGAATGGCACTTTTTGTATTATTATATCAAATCTAGTCCTTCCCTAAGGAAAATCTGATTCTGTTATATCCAGTCAAAATAACTACACCACATAACACATGGTTTGCTCCAATAATTACCCATTAATCAGTCTGTATTGGTTTTAGACATAGGTCCCAGAGGTTAATGAATGGATCATTAAATCTACGTGCAATCAATCCCCCAGAGCATGCCTGTTCTTTGCCACATCACTTGTCTAAGGAAGCATTCTGTTTAATGGCAAAGGCAGAAATTATAGGCTTGGTGTTCCCATGAGGGAAACAAATGATCTGCTTCTTTAAAATCCTCTCTGCAAGTATTTGGCAACAAGATCAGGAGGGTCAGGAAAAAAAAGTCAGGGAAGAATGATTTTGAAAGCTGTATCATCAAAAGGTTTCACATTTAAAAAAAAAAAAATAGTTATTTGATCTCCCCCAAACACACATACCCATTTCTTGTAGGAAACTAGAGGTGTCCATCTGGGTTGTGAGACATCTAACACACACACCAAGTGTTAAGTACTACTGGCTCCTGCACAGAAAATGTCATCATTCCCACCCCCCCAGTTGGCATCTTTAAATAGCTCACTTTGTTTATGGTGTATATAGTGTTAATGTCCTTCAGTTGCTCTATTTTCAAGGATGGAAAAGCAGTTGCTAAGCATTTCTAAATGACAGCCCCAGGGTTCATTAAAAATATGGCAAACATTTGCTAAGCTCATTAAGTGCAATTTTTGAGTGTGTGTGTATCAGATTCCTCCTCTGCATGTTATGCCTGACCAAACATCTATTAACCCTAATCCCATTGATGAGTCTGATACATTCAAACCAGCAATTAGACAAAACAAAAGGGATATTTATTGAGAGACTCATAAATGGGCTTTCATATTGGTCTAAGCTGTTGCAAAATGACAGTTTAATTCCCTTCTGTTAAACCCCACCTACTACATTATTGCCTTTGTTTGATTATAGGTTGTCAGATTTAGGGATTCTGATTGAATCAAAAGTTGAAATAAACTAGAAATACACAATAATTACACTTGCTAGGAGCTACTGCCTACTGTATAGGCAAGGTAAATGCAACAGAAGTGTAAAAAGAATTCATAGAGAAAAGGATTTCAAGAATCAGCTGCTTACAAATATAAAGGTATATATTGCTTCCATTTAAATATAGAAAAAAATTGTTTCTATTTTCCTGTAGTATGACTTTTTGATACTATTACCTGCTAATCACAATTTTTCTATAACCAGGAACGTTTCTCTACAGTCACAGAGGAGGCATCTCATCTTTCTTAAATCAAATGACCTTTCTAGCCCACAGGCATACCCTTCTCACACACCTTTTCAACCGCTGTGATCACAGACATTATCATGAACTTTGCAAAATCTTTGCAGTATAAATGGTCAGACATAGAGTCCTGTATGGAAAAACTCAGAAACACTAATTGAGAAAACATCTCCCTGTTTATTAAGTAGTGCTTAAAAACTATTGCAAGACTTGTCAGTAACATACAAGGGTGTAGGAATTGGTTCTGACCTATAAAACACAAAGTGGGCTCCAGTGAGTTAGGAAGGAAGGAACATCCTTTATGCTGCAACAAACTAATATTATGAAGTTTTCACAGCACAATGACAGTGCTCTGTAACTGAAAACTTCTGAGATTTACTTTGTATAAAACAAAACAAAAAAAAAGCAAGAAAACACATTCAGCAGCTTTTTCTTCAAACTTTTTGTCAAGAAAAAGCTTGCTTTTTATTGAAGGGATTTTTCTTGAAGGCAAAAATATTGTGACTGATTTTTTTTGCCTACAAAATGAAAGATCATTAATAATGTGAAGTCATTCTCAAATAATCTCCACTGGTTTTCCAGAAATTCCACTTCTTAACAATCAAAGGCTTCTGAAAAGCCATCATACGATCTTCAGAAGGAAGTACAAAGATTTTTAATTAATTATTCTAAGTCCTATTAAACAAGGAGGAAAGCATCTTGAAAAAACTGTAATAATTATCTACAGAGAAAATATTTGTGTATGTATATAAACAAACACAGAGATATCATCAATAACCTTTTTTCCCCCAAAATTTCAATGAAAATGAAACCAATTTGCTTTCCTCTAGAAGATGCTGCTCCTGCAAGATTTAATGCTATAAGGTAGTCCCTTCAATCTACTAGTGTGCACTACTGGCCAAAATTTTCTATGTAGTTATTCAAAAGATATCTAACAGAAAAAACACTACCCGACAGTTCTGTTACTCGCTCTATATTGTCAAACCTGTAGATTTATTCCCTCTCTGATGCTGATAGTTCTGTGATTCCAACAAATCACCTATACAGGAACACCTTCCATGTAAGTTGCCAGCTTCTCCTTCCCTCAATACAAACAATATATTATCATTTCATGAGCATATTTTCTGTAAATATTATAAAACTTTACTACATAGCAAAGGCAGCAGAAAGGTCCACAGTGCAAAGGGACTCCCTGGTGCTGGTGTGTATATGTTTGGATATATTTCAGCTTTAAAAAAATTGTAGTTTCAGATTGCCTTACTTCATAACTCAACAAATCATGGATTTTTAATAACCTAAAATCAATAAGATGCAGTGAGCCTTAATGTTTTAATTTTTACCACATTAAGTAGTAGTTCTTGTGACAGAAGAGCACACACATGCATTTATAAAGCCTTATGATGCAACAGTGATAAGTAAATGGCTCATTAAAACCAAAAGTACAAACCTTTAAGTTCTAGATTGTTTTAAAACTCAATATTTTTCTCAATAAGTAAGCATTTTTATTAATAACTTGTTCATTATTCCTTATCTGAGGGTTTAAAAATTGGCTGGGTGTGCTTTGTCTTAACGGATACTAAGCTCTACACAAATACAACCACATTGTGCTTTTCAGAGCTGGAGAATAAACTATAAGGCATTTGAGTTTGAGGATGATGAAGTTCATACCTTTTTCTACTCTTGCAATGGTACGTGCTACTGCTCCAAATCACCTGCTCAGGAAAATATGTCTTTGGCATAATTTCCATCACAGAAGAGGAGACACCAACCACTCCTGAGGAAAAGAGGTGACAAGGGTGGTGAATCTCTCAAAGGCGATGAAATTATTTTTTCTGGTACTTTTGGTTTTATCCTTCTTGAGTTTTAAAACAAAACAGGAACCAGAAACTTTACTGGCTATTCTTTACCTATTCTTTATGCTGTAATTTACGTTAGGTAGAAGCTTCAGTTATTTGCTGAGTGGATTATTGCAAGGTAACAGAGGCATGTTCAAGTAAGGTTATAGGTCTTGTCAACAGCACTGAGAACAGGATGCATAATTGCTGTTAAGAGTTCAGATTACAGTTTAAATGTCTTCTATTTGCAAGTTTAACTAGTCCTACACACATCTCTTTTCCCTGGTTTTTTTTTTTTCCAGTTTTGTCTTTTTATGACTTGAAGGAACGGGGCAAAAAAAGAAAGAAACCCTCAGTCATGCAAAATTACTGAAGTGCAAAGTTCAGATGATGTAACAGCATCTGTATTTGTTTAACCAAATAATTTTTCAAATTTGTTACTTGTGCAACTAAATGTTAGGCACCAAGGGGCAGGTGAAACTTCCAAATGTTACACACTCCAGCAGACAGAAAAGGAATGATGAGATTTTAAAAGCAGAAACAAGAGAATGCAGACAATTTTTGTGCACAGAACTTTCCTTTCAACTTACTCTTTAGCCACAAGCAAAATGTTCCAGTAATAAAGAGGAAACACAGATTCTGTGTCCGTCTTTACCTTCAGACATCTTACAACCCTGGTTGCCTATACTGCCAAAAGCATACAGAACAGAGAACAGCACAGAGCCAATATAAAAATTAACTAAGCCACTTTCTGGATGTATTAAATAATAAATTGGCTTAAATTAACTTACCATGAGATTGTCCCACAAGGAGATGACATATGCAACAAAAAAAAAATGGATAAACTGCTTTCTCTAATTTTCATTCCCTCTTCCTAGTATTTATCTCAAAAATCAACTTGTAAGGATGTGGAAAGATTGGATTATAAGAGTGTTGTCTCTTGGACTCCAGAAAATTATTTATAACATATAATCTTTAAAAAAACATATTTACAGCCAGACTTGCTCTCAGTTATTATATTTTAACAGGTAGAAAAACATTATTTAGTTGTTTCTAGTATCAGTGTTGGTTGGGAGTGTTTCATGTCTCACTGTTTCATATTTTTCTTTGTTTTTCTCTGCTTTACAGCATTCTCTTGATGTATTTGCCATGAGCATGACTCACAGTACTACCACACTAGACATTCCTTTCCACTGAGGCTGTACTTAGACTCTTACCAAATTGTCACCATATATCACTGTGGGCATTGTCAAAATCCAAATCATGAAGCTATATCACTGCAGAGAGCTTCTCAAAACTAAATGTTTCAGAAGGTCTGGGTTAATGTGTTACATGTCCCCTCCCCCTCCCCTCCTAATGAAGATTCTATTTATTTCCAAAAATTTTGTGAACTTACTTTTCAAAGTATCTGAGGCACTACTCCTAATCTTCTAACAGAAACAGTATTTAAAAAATGAGCAAGAATCTATTCTAATGGTTTTAAAATATATGAAGGTGTAAGAAGCACCACTGAGGACAAGCAAGATGTATTCCTAGATTCTGCAATTTTTTTGAACACCAGTTTCCGTTTCTGTGCCTTTCTCAGCAAAAACAGCAGTGTTCACTAGGGTGCTATACAGCTTTCTCAAAAAAATATTTCCATTTCATGTAATGTTGTGTTTGACATTGTAATTCATCTAATTTCAGTAGTAGAAACTTTTAAATAGGATTTTTAAACTCAGAAGAGGTGGTACGGTATCAAGCGGGACTTCTGTACTGAAAGCCCAGTTTGGGAATACTACGAGGGTAGGAGAAGTATACACATACACATACATAACTCACCTGTTCAGGAAGTGGCAAATTTAGAGTTCTCAGTTCTACTGCCTTCTATTTCCCTTCTTGCCAGATATATCTGGGGATATTGCCTGAAAGTAAGGGCTTCTTTTTTTAATGAAAGAATTCCTCACATTTAATGGAGAAACTTGGAGGCTTCTTATGCATATCTCTGCATTAGAAGTAAAGCTGTATTAGAAGTGATTGTGTAGCAGATTTTTTGTGGGGGCATTTTTATGTTCTACTGGAATGACTTTTCAATACAATTCACAAAAGGTAAACCCTAGGAAAAACATAGCAGAAAGGAAAAAACTTAGCAGAAAGGAGTACGCGGAGCAGCGAGCAGGGCACAGCGGCTGTAAGCAGCGCCTGTGGCTGTAAGCGGCGCCTGTGGTAAGCGATCTTCCCTTTAATTGATGAGCATTTGAGAAGGAGCCGGGCTTCTCGGAGACGGTGAAGCCAGGGCACAGCAAGGATACCCGAATTTGAGCGGGGATCCTGCGAGAAACTGAAAGGTTGATGTGGCAGGGGGCGTGGCTGACAACCGCGACAAATTTAAAAACGGCCATGTCAGCAGTGTTATCCCTCAGAGCACGCGGCAGCGAGCAGGGCACGGCAGCAGCCTCTGAAGAGAGCAGCGCAAGGGGAGCATTAGCCAGACAGACCATGGGTGCAGTGCTCTCAAAAACTGTAGCAAAAAGGAATGTGGAAACTCAGACGGATCCCCCGAGCAGACATGGCAGCCGTGCAGGTCTCTGGCTGCAGCGAATGCCTGAGCCTGGCACCGGTACCAGAGGGAGCCAGTGCCACCTCGTGTGTGCGGTGTGAGCAAATA
>VZRW01015361.1:0-17220 GCA_013398125.1 Aegotheles bennettii
CTGCCACCTCCCTCAGCACCCATTGGTGCGTTTCATCAGGAAATTGATGTTGATGTTTATCCCATGATTATGATGCCAAGGCTTGACTTGCAGGACCATAGAGAAGCCATCATGATTTATGTTAGTCCTTGTATCTCAGAAAGGCAAACTATGCAGTTCAGACTATTAATTTATTATCCCATTGTTTGCAATAAAGAAACTGTCCTGAGGAAGAGAGTAGAAATCACACAGGTTATAACAACAGAAGGGTGGCATGAATTTCTATCCCCTCAGTAGTCTGCAGCTCTCCAACTCATGTTTTCTCTGGGAGATGTCAGTGAAGTCAAGGTGTTCCAAAAAGACCAGTGATTTTCTGTGCCTGCATTTTGTGGTAACTTTAGGACGGCTGACAGGAAAGCCTTCACTGCAAGGGGCAGCACAGGCAAAAGGCTGTTCTTCACCATGGCAATTCTCGTGATCCATTTTCCCCTTGTAGCAGAGCCTTGGACAATTACCTTTTGCTTAGCTGCATACTGTGGCCTGGACACACTGTGGCTTCCTCACATGGCATCCAGGTGACATGGATGAGAGCCTGGGCTGTTCCACACTAGAATTCAGGCTTAGGTGACTTTCAGGTATGATTCTGAGAGTTTGCAGTTAAGTTTTGACTGGTGTTTCACCAACAATGAAAATATACCTTTAAGGGCTTGAGTCTCAAAGTCTGTGCACTCCAACACTTTTGAAAACAACCATCTCTTAAGGGGCCAGAGGTTAGTCACCTCCTGGTATTAGTTACATTAATGGACTGAACAAGCCAAGAACAACTTGTTTTCTACCTGTTCTAATGTCCCCTACTTCCTCTCCGCATGTCTCTGTACGGCAAACACCTACATTGCAATGGCCTTGTGCCACACTCAAACACACTGAATCCCTTGATGAGTTAAATGGCCAACATAATGTCAGTTCCTCAGTTTTGAGACTTTATATTTTAACCAGTGGTACACTTACAGTCCTGAAATATAGATCAAGAACTGTTTTGGTTTTTTTCCAGACCTTGGACACTTGAGCTGAAATCTCGATCCAAGTAAATGTCAGATTCCCACATCTTTTATTTCTGTTGTTTGCATTCGCTTTGATTGTTGGCAGTCTGATTGCATTGGCAAATTGCGTTATATTCAGGTCATATCATTAAATGAAAAAAAAAATATCCAGACAAAAACAATAACAAAATTAATTATCTTACTGATTCTGGAAAAACATGCGTAACTGCAGCTGTTCAGGCTCAATAAATAATTTTATTCTGGGTTGTTTTGTTTTTTTAATACCAACTGCTTAGTGAGTTCTCAATTTTTCCCAACTTATTTTTAACCACTGTGTATTATGTACAGCACATTCAGGCTGTGGCTAATGCCTTTGCCTCCAACATTTCTGTTCAACAGTAATAAGGGCTTCAGCAAAGCAATAAGTTGCTGTAACTACATGGATAAGCAAAAACTGTTCTGTTTCCCAGTGTTGTTTCCAAGTGGTAAAGGGCAAGAAAGTTTCTTACTTTTTTTTCCAAATAACTTGTTTAGACAAACTAAGGAAGGTAAGGATGTTTTTGCTCACACAAGACTATGTTTGGCCACAATTTGCACTATTTCCAAGTCAAAAAATTCAAGATGGATTGAAGTCTTTCTGTGGTTTATGTTCCTGTTGGTTTTGTTTCTAGCAGGACTAATTTAGCATATTGCAAACCAATTTTAAATCAAAGAGGAATCATAATGTTCCCCACTTCTCAGTACCTCCAGAGAAGACCAAACCATGGACATGAAGTTGTTCGTTTCCATTATAACTAGGGAAAAACCTCTGATTACAGAAAAGGGCATATAAGCTAAATACATGCTTTTCTGTTAGCAACTTCCTTTCAAATTGTCACACACACTCTGACATTGACATTCCTGGATAATATGGGATGGTCTATATTATTGATGGAAGGCAGCACTGTGCTTTCTTGTACAAAAAAATAGTTGTGAGAATTTTTAGTCTCCTATCTCGACAGATCTTCAACTAACACAGGTTTATACCCACAATACATTGAGGTGTATTCCCTCCATTGGGCTATAGCATTAGAGATCATAGCAGTGGTTGGTTGCTTCTGTTAAGAGGCAGACGTGGAGGCTGGTCAGGCCCTGTCCAGCCCCGCCAGCTGCACCCTGGGGTGCAGTGTGGACCATGCCCAGAGCACCTCAATGAAGTAGGAGGGGCAGCACAAGGCTCTCTCCTGGAATTTAATTCCTAAAATCCCACCCCTTCGCTAAAGTGAATACCTCATCTCTGATGGCAGATGGCCCTTTGAAGCACTGGGGTAAAAGGCATTGTCTTCTTGTCCTTAATCTCTTCACTGTCTCGTTCAGAAGTAACCAGCTGGCATCTGATGTTCCCAAATAAATAACCCTAGTATCCTAAAATGATTAATAAATAGCACAATAATATTGATTTAAAACCAAAATATTTACAAACACTCTGAAATACTGAGAACAATGTTTTTCCCAGAGATATTTTTTCTCTGGAATCCTTTCACTACCTGATTTAATTTAACATCTCTGATATCTGAATTTCATGAGGAAAAAGCCCCCAGTTTTGACAACTACAGATAACTCCTCAGTCTGCAGTGCTGAGATTTGCTTGTTGAATGCTGGTCAAAGCTGTACAGCTCATTCTTCATTAGCATTTCTTGTAACATCGGCAGAGTGGGATTAGTAGAGCATAAGGCTGCACTGGGTGCATGTTAGTTCTTCAAACCACGTGTTCTTCAAAACCCCTGCTCAGCAGCTACCAGTGCTGAAGTAGTTTAAATTCTGGTTGGTTAGCATACGTTAAACCAGCAAAATCTTTACATCAGTTCGCCAGCTCACAGGAAAAGAAACCATGCCCTGTATTCTCTTAATATTCAATGATTAGACAAAAGATGACACTAGTTCAGAAGAAGAGATTGAGAAAGGCTAAGCCTGGAAGACCCTAGACCTTGGTGATTACTGCCCTCTGATGGGATGGCAGTTGAATATGGGACCTTCCTTTAAACTACTACTCCGAATGGGATATTTGAACACATCCTGGGAGTGTTATTGCCACCAGATTGCCAGCTATAATGCACCTGCCACTGGTTTCTGCAAGACAAGGTTGACTGGGTTTACTTGCAGACTCAAAGAGGTAGTTCACAGCTGAGAAGCCCAAAAAGTGACAAACTCCTGTATCTACAACAGATACAAGTGATTAGTTGACTGTGAGGGCTGGGGATGAGGCAGGGTCTTTGTAGTTGACATGTTTCCCAGACTGTCTTGGAGGCTTCTTACTCATCTGTGCTGATTTTAGTGGTCCTAGGCAAGGATATACAACTCTTTGCATAGGTCCTCAAACTACAACAAGCCACAAGCAGCAGGGCAGCTTGTTGTTGGGTAGGAAATGCTCAGTGTGATGTCAAGGTTCCCTCATGGACTTTGCCTGAAGGACCTGATTCAGAGATAGTCTAAGTATCTGCAGCAATGGCTGTGCTTTTTCCATGCCAAATGGCAGCTGAATATCCCAGGCAGTATTTCTTTGCTTGTGCCATGTTCAGTTCAGCACTGCTGAGTCATCTTATTAGCATTGGCTTGGGCATTTTCAGCCCTGACCACTTGAAACCAGCTGGTAGAAGCCATGCTCGTATTTGGGAAGAAAAGGTCAAGTGAAAGGGGTTGTGTTGAAGGGAGAACCTGAGCCGTTTGTAGGTGCCTAGTCCAAAGGCTCACTAGTCCAAATTCCTTATTACAAGATATGGAGACATTGAGGGTTCTTAAATTGGGTCACATAACACCCAGTTCAGTTGTTCTGAAGGTGTCGACAGAGATAAACAAGCAGATCACAGCGCAACCCAAAAGTACAGGCAAAAGAAAAGTAAATGTTGACAGCAGGGACAATGCTTCAAATGTACTTTCCAAGGCTTTGGAGAATACCATCTACACATCTGGGACTGAGAGGACTGAAAATAGTTGACTGTAGTCTTCCTTCTAACAACTTGGTCAAGTCTCACTGTTTTCTTTAAGGTGTATTTGAAGAAGGAGCTGCTCAATTTTATATTATAATGGATGTGTCAGGCAGCTGTCAAAGGAACCATGAAAAACAGTTTAACCCCCTCTTCTACTGTGAAAGGACTTAAATACACAGGTCTCAATTGTGCTCTAATCAATGGACTGCAAAGATATTCCTCTGTCCATGAATTCTCATGACCCAATGACTGTCAATATTTTTCCACCCAAGGGCACAGTTTAAATAATTAAGCTTAGAGGCTACACTTCTAGGTGTGAGACGAAGTCTCACATTTATTGTGCATTCAATGCCTGAGGTGTTGCAAAGTTTCAATCCAGATCAGCACTGTTCATTCCTACCATGTCTTGAGCAAGCCTAGGAGCCTAAAACCACATTTGTGATATAAGTACACTTGGAGGAAACCTGTTAGATTTGAGTGGTTCAAAGTGCTGGGTAGGTTTACCTAAAATAATCTAAAGAGCCACACAGATGGCTCTTTTTAATGTAATAAAAATATAGGCAGTAGGCTAGACATACAGAGGCACGAAGTACAGGAAACCTCTGCATCCATTTTCTCACTGTTTTTGGACAAATTGTATCATCTCAAGGGTTTGTTTAAGAGGCTTGTGTTCAATTGTGACATTCCTGCTGGAATGTTCTTGCCCAAACTGACATGGATCCATCTGACTTTACAGTGCTAAAATGGCAGGTGCCCTCTACACTCCATGGAGATGAAGGGTTGTCTCCAGAGAGCATTTAATTCCATTTTTCTCAGACACAGTTTTTAGGATGGAATATATTAGACATGGTAGGTGCTTGACTCTTCGCTGTGTAAAGACAGTATTGTTGTCTTAGATTAGATGCACAATTTTTAGATGCTTGAATTTAGCATAATCTCACCCTTAGTGTCAGCAGTGAGAAAGATTCTTCTTCCCCCAAAAGGAAGTACTTTTTGTCCTTAAGAATCTGTTAACCATTCAGAGAGTCTCTGCTTCCTCCAAAGCTTCCATGTGCTCTTCCTTCCAATCCTTCCAGACTTCCCAGTTCACATGACCATGCAGGTGAGCGGGGCTAGGTTGTGGAAGCACGGTTGCCTGTTTCAACAGTAAGACGAAGCTGCTTCCTCCTTTAGTCTGCTGTTGCAAGATTGACTCAGGTGTTCATAGCACTTAACCAACGACTTTTCATTAACAGGATGCCCAGGTGAAAAAGGGAAGTAAGAACAGAGTAAAAGACAACTGTGAGATTTGAGGTACATCTGCACTACGCAGTTCCACAAAAATATTTGCACTTGCTCCAAACCCAGCAACATTTTAATGTTGTTTTAACACTGGAGCCATTTAGTCCAGTTATGTCCGCTATGCTCTTTCCAAAACCCAAGCACCGTGTTCCATGGTTTAGTAAAAAGATGCTGTATTAGTAGCACAAGGAACTACATGGTGAAGTTACCTCCAAAAATACAGATAACTCATGACAGTTAAGTGAAATGCAGAAGTTGTACACAGATGATCCCCTAAATGGCCCATCCTCCCGAACCCACTTTCAAATCATCTGCAATGTAATTTCACTCAAGTCAATGGAGTTACAATGGAGATTAATTTGTCCCTTAAAGCTTTAATAACAGGAAATAACCATCTGGCTCTACACCCCTACTTTATTTAATTTTTATAAGACACAGATTGACAGTCTCCATAGAAAGACAGATTATTATTGTGCACTATCCAAGTATCTTTTCTCAAAACCAGGCTTTATTGAGCAGGAAGAGCACATGCACACTTGTTTCACTTACTGATGTCTTTCTTCTTTTATAAATGTAGGAGGTTTATTTTCTTGTGATTGTTGTCGGTAAAATCTCAGTTCCCATAATCCTTGTCCTCAGCAAGTGATGCAATGCTTGAAGTCTGCAACTCCATTAAAAATATATAAATAAAATAAATATTCCTTCAAGGATCACATGCCCAGAGCAGTGGACTTAGCTTATTGTCTTTCTGTGTCATTGCTTTCTCCATTCTGTGGAAATGAAATTGATTTGCCAAGTGTTGGCATATGACAGAGGCATATTTGCTCAGAAAGATTTAGCTCCATGGGTTCACCTCAGTATTAGTAGAAGTTGTATAGCCAGATCCCCACAGGAAATTTCCCCTTCCCAGAAAATGTAAATTTTTACTAGCAACCTAAAGTGTGAAATCAGTAGTTTCAAGTCAGGTAAAGTGGTTGTATTGAATAAATTCATAGTAGTGGTGTTCTCCCCCCATGCCAACACAAAGCAAAATGTATGCAAAAAGCTTAAAGTAGGCACTCTTTTGTTGCCACGTTCAGAGTCTGGAAAGAGTCCCTTTTCAACTCATTCACATCAACAGGCACAAAATGGCAGCAGGCTTTATTGCATCTTGAAGACAAGACTTTGTTGTTAAGTTTGGGACTCCATCTTCCTTCTAACCCTCTTTGAAACTGTTTAAGACTTGAAACTTTCCCATCCATTGCGAAGATATCTTGGGTCTCAATGGGGATAAAATTTACATACATGTAAGGCCAAAAGCAGAAGTTGAAGGCATCTTAAACTATTTTGAGAGAAATTGTAAAGATTGTTTCTTACAGCTAATGCAAATGCTTTCCATGGACAAACTAATGAAAAGGCTGGTTTCCTCTGTGTCTTTGTACACAAACCCCATTTGAGATCATGATTCAGTAGGCAAGAAACTGAGCAACTAAAATAAAACCCCTGGAAAATACAAACTGTATTAGAAAGGCTAACAATTGCTATTTTCCTTTTAATGGTCTAACTTTGTAACATGATTATGATGGGATTTACCAGAACTAATTCCATGCATACAGGAAGGAGCCCATTCCCCATTTCACCATCTGCAGTGTCATGCTGAGTATTTAATAGAATTCTGTGGGCATGATATAATTACAAATCTAGTAAGGAGTTTGTGTCTGCAATATTTGTCATACTACCATGTGTAAAGTTTTACTAGTGTCTCTTCAGAAAGCTCTAAGAGATACAAGCAGCCAGAAGCCAGAAATGTGCTAATTAAGGTATACAACAAAATATTAATCAAGAGATCTGGAGGAGGAGGAAGGAAAGAAATAACTTCAATTAGTCACACCATAATGTGGCATCCAGCATAGCATGAAAGAAAAAGCTAGCTGAACCGATGAAACAGACAAGGAAAATAGCCCGGAGACCTGTCTGGCATGCAGTATGAGGGTGTGGACCACACATTGATTCTGTCGATCCCTCAGCCTCTCCTCATAAGGGAGATGTTCCACTCCCTTAATCAAGGGCTTTAGTTTTCTGCTGAACAAGTCATAACCTTACAAACTATGTGGTCCTTGCTCAGCTTAATATGGGTGTGGATCAGATATTGCCTCTGCAGTCTTTGTAGTGGATTAGTATTATTTTAACATAATTTTCTACCATTTCTTACCAGACCAAGAACGATGTTGTAATGTGGTTCCACATCCACACTCACTGTATTCCTCAAAGTGCAATGGAGTTATACCAAAGACAACCTGTAGAGCAGACTAAGAAATATAAGCAGGACAATGCTTATTAAACCATTCTTGACTGTAGGGATCAAAGAAACTGTTCAGCTACAGTACTCCTTGCACAAAAGAAACTGGAAGCTCACAGTTGCTCAAGGCTGAGAGCATCAAGATTTGTAGGTAAAGAAGACACAAATTGGCCCCTCAGAGGGTGAGAGAACACCCAGACTCAGCACAGATTCACCAAGAAACTTGCAGAAAGTCAAAATATGACATTAGACAGAACTTGCACTTATTTCCTATTACAGGTTCATCTTTCCATGTTCCTCTTCACAAATAAAATGTGCTTGCTTTTTAGTAAGCCCAATGGCATTTATGATGACAGATTCCTGGAGGAAAACTCAATGTAGACAGGCTCCCAACTTCTTTAGCCTGGCATACAACATGGTTGCAACCTGATATCTTGCCAAAAAGGGAGGATTGCAGAGCCCCACATTTTGACAGCAGCAGAATTACATGTCTGCATAGATGGGGAAGCTGTTTCATACTGGTGTTGCTAGAAACCAGATTGGAAGTTCTCATACTTTAGGAATGGTATAGATGACTGTTTCCCTGATGTCCTAAATGAAAATATGTCCTTAAGGATAAAAGTCTAATTCTGCAATGTGAGCCTTGCTCAGCAGTGGGCTAACTATGGCAAAAATATCAGCAAGCAACGTTAGTAAAGAACAGGATTTTTTTCACATTTTAGTTGGACATTTGCAGTTGCAGACATGCCCCACTTCATGTTTAGTAAAACCTAATGCTAATGAAATGAAGTTAAAAGAAAAATGCATCAGTTTTTCATGTTTAAATAGATTAAGTTTTTCAGTGATCTGGACACAAATATTTTGGATTTAGGGCACCTCTGCAGGTAAGGAGAGCTTGGAAGAGAAGTGAAAAAGACATTTTCAGAAAAATTGGGTAACAGCACCACAATATATTTTTCTTTCTGGACACAAATGATTGGAAGATAGCTATAAAACATTTTAAAATAAAGGATAGTACAATCAGTAGGGTAGCACAGATGTAGCTGAAATTGGGCTGTGGATTTTATGGAAGATTTTTCAGTCTTGATGAGGTTTTACATTCAGTACAAGTGGAATTTCCAGCAGGATTATCTTTCAAAACATCTTCAGCACTTAAGAGAATCTTCTCTGTGTACAATCAAATCATTTAATAAAACAGCCAAAGAAAATACAGTTCACTGAATTTTGGCAGATAGATAACTGTCTAGAAGGAAATTTCCCTTTCTAAAGCTGACTCACCTGCAAAGAGAAACATATATCTACAAATATATGAACTAGTACAATTTATTTCAATAAAGTCTATCTTTTTCCACTTTTTGCCCGTGCGAATCAAGATCATTTATTAGTAAGCAGGGCTCACAACTGCTCTAAGATGTACACATATTTTGCTCTGAAGATGTAACTTTTAATCTGCTGTTGAATCTCCAGCCTGGGTTGCAGTGCCCATTGGGTTGTATCTCAGAGGGATCTTAACTCCTGTCTGAAGTGGCACAAGGTGCCTCACCAATAAGGTGGCAAAAACTTTGTGAATCATGTGAGCCACAGTTGCTTCCAAGTGCCTTTCATTATCTTGTTATAATGTTTTTTATTGACAAACATGGCCTAGAATTTAGCAAGGTCTTCCTCTGTGTTTGCTTCTGGCTGTCTTGCATGACACCGTGAGTGCCTCTATGGAGAGCCAGCTCCAGCTTCAGGAGGAGCCTGAATTCATTTGTGAGTATTTCCTCTTCAGACATGAGCTCTGGGCAATCAGGAAGCTTTGGCTAACCCCTCTCTCCAGTCAGCTGCAAATTCAGAAGAGCTTGGGCAATTCCATCTGTGCAAAGGCCAGACCTTGGCAGATTTCAACCAGCTCCCTTCCCATGGGGAAATCACAAGGTTTGCACCATGGGTGCAAACAAAATTTAGGGACAGAGGAAAAATACACTGGGCTCCCCCACCTTTCTTCTCATACCCCAGAGGCATGGTGAGGCTTTGGCCTTGTATCACACACTCCAAGAGGGGCAGCCCTTTCAGCAAACTATGACAGGTCACAGAGATGGTGGTACTTGGTGGTTTATATACTTCTACATAGCATCCTCATGGTGAAAATGCTTACCAATAAGACAAAGATCCAAGTTCAAAGCCTGTAAACATTAAAATCCACATCTCTGTGTCACCGTATTTTGGAACTAAATGGTTACACATCTTTAAATTAGCTAGATTAAACACTTTCAAATACAAAGTATAATTAAAAAGGAAAACACATTCCCACAAATCATTCCAAAGGCCAAGATTTGCAGGAAATTGAAAACAAAATTATCAGTTTATGAGATAACAACAACTGCAATTATATAGATAAGGTTTTATGTATAACTGTTATTTATGTGACACAATAATACTGATCTATTTGTATACCTTGTGCATATGTATGACATGCACAGACTTGAAGAAGACAGTTTTCTTATAACAGTATTATTCAGTATTTTTTCTCTGTTGAGGTATCTGATACTGGATTCTATGAAAGTCCTTAACAGAACCAGTCAGATCTTTGGTTTGAGTTTAGATATCAAACCCCTTTCTTTAGATGCATAAAAGAGTGTGTAGGAATGCATAATAAAAGTCTGGAAGGAGAATTATGCCTAACATGACTGCTGAATTTTCATGGAAAATGGTAGAACATAAATAGCACTTTTTAATAGAAATTGCTGAAACAAATCTGTGCTGTTGCCTTGGAGTCAACATTCTGTACTGCACAAGAATTCCCTTGTCGGTAACAAGAATACTTTTCAGGCTACAAGGTCAGTTAAATGGACCAGTAGAGCAAGACCATCTTCAAGTTCTTTATCAGTGATGCCACTCTCTAACTAGCACTGGATTGTTGCTGAGAAATATGTATCATTGCAAATTAAGCTAGTACCCCTCAGAACCAAAATGGAAAGTTTGTTGTAAAACTATACTTACTGGCAATGACATTAGCTACTGTTAATGATGCCAGCTGCAGATTGGGTTGATGTTCAAGCTTCTATGCAGGAAACGTTTCAGAAAAAATGTTATTTCGCAGCTCTCTGACGGTGATGTCATATTTTTACTAGCATGGAAATATTCACCATAAGACATGGACTTGACTTTAAACTGCAAGGGAGTTCAGGACTTGTGGGGTTTGCATTGTTGGCTCTTTTAATTATATAAAATATTTCCCATGCATAAGTACCTTTTCAATGACTCACAACAATAGTTCTGAGCAGAGCTAAATGAAATACAGCATAAATTTAAATACATGTAATTTTATTAGACATTTGCAAGATAATTTTCCCATTACGACTAATTGTGTTTGTGAGGGTAAAAGCCATTCCAGAAAAAAAAAAATGTTGTATTTGAGTGGATCATTTGTTCTCTTTATTGTTTAAACTTTCGGTTTGCAAAGTTTAATTATAAGTGACTGTCTACAATGGTGAATTTTCTCCTCCGAAGAAGTGTAATGCTGCAAGACCCTCATAACCTCAGGATGCACAGACATCACACGTATTGGGACACCAGCATGCCTGGAGCACACAAGTTCACTGATGCACATTGAGTTTCTTGCTGGGCTGAAAGAATTTTAACAATACTAATTTTAACTTAAACACGGGTAAAAAGGATCATTATAGAGCTGTTCATGGGAAACAATTCATAAATTTGCCCTGTCCTTATGCTAACTTAGGACACTGGTTTGATTCAGTAGCATGTGATGCTGCATTTGGATTACCATCACAAATCGCTTGTTTTCACAGCAATCCTGAACTCATTCTCAGTCACACAAAACTGTTACTGCAGCTTAGCAAACTGTGCTGTATTAGTTGGCTGTTCCTAGACATGACAAATATCTATTGCTCAACCCTCCCCTACTTTTAGACTCACCCTTCAGTCTTTTCTTAGGATAGTTCCTTAGTTGGTATGATAAATGCTTCATGCACTCAATATTCACATCAAAAGCCTGTACAAATAGTGAACATTGTGTTAAAATACTTTGAAATATGATCCAATCCATGACTGGATTTTCTTTCTATTTCCTGGAATGAACTACCACCTTGCAGGGAAAAAAGTCCCAGTGCAATGGAATCCTGACACGTGGGTTACTCTGTGGGAGGTGTAGGATCAGGATCATTCCTTGCTGCTAAGCAACTAAGCAAGGTTCCTAAGCCAGGGAGCCAGGTGTTCTCAGTGCTACAGTGTTATAAGAGTGAGGCGTCTCCTCTGCAGGGTGATTTGAGCTCCACCCTGGTGATGCCTCTCTCTTCTTTAACCATGAGATAACCTGAATAAGCCTGTGGTCTCAGGTTGGGCACCTGAGCTACATGCAGGTAGATGCAATGAAGCAAAGTTCCACCCTGACCAGGTTATTTTCAGCTGTGTTAGCTTGTGTTGTAAATCATCAGTGGTACCCAGGAACCCTGTGACACTGGGTGCTCTACACACACAAAAGAAGACAGCACTTGACCTAAAGAGCAAGTAACAAATGTGTTTAGAGAAGTCCATTTTAAAGAGGTGAAATGGTAGCACTAGTTAACTTTTGCAGACTCTAAGTGATGCAGAGAATGTGTAAGTTGTGGTTTTATAAGGCAGGCATAGGGGCTGTAGAGAAGTTGAGCTTTTCGTCTTCTCAGCAAGGATTCACTACTGGATTTCATCATGACTGGGTACAAAATGAGGGTTAAAAGTTAGAGCTAGGCTGGAGACAAGGTTAAGCATTTCTAGTTTCTATATGTGCAAGGTAATTTTATAGAGTGTTTGGTATACTACCACAGTTATATTGGTGATTAGATAAAAGAAGGTCTGTGCCCTTGAGCAGTGCTCTTTTGGCTTTACCCTCAAGCTCAGGCTGAAGTTCTTACTTGCTGGTAAAATGAAAGCTTGCTACTTTGTGCTTAATCTAATGGCTGGGCAAGTTTTATCCCTGGTATGCTGGCATGTCTTTTAAGAACTTAAAATGTATATACATTTTACTACTAAGCCTGTTTTCTTTTTGTTAAATTACACTGCATGTGCATTCTTTGATGTAATTTTTGCTTTTTTTTTTTTTTTGCCACTGTTTTCAACAATTAGAGTGTTCAGCAAAGTTCTTTTAAATTTATGTTTTACGAGTATTTAAGAGGTTTGAGGGAATGGTTCCTGGTAAACTCTCTTGTCTCCCAGTTGAAAATACTCAATATGGTACATGTTGGTACATCAACTGCTTTTACAGGGCCAAGCAACACAGAGAAATTTCCACCACTTAAGGTATCATTACAGACACAAGAAAACAGAAGATAAAAGCAGAAATGGCTCACTTTTCCATTAGGCAGGGAGGGAAAAGTAGTGTTACTTGAATAAAAGAGTTCTGGAAAAGATTTCACAGCAGCCTAGGAAACTTCACACCAAATAAACATGTTGCACTGTGTCTAGGAATAGGGGTAACATGAGAGGGGTAACTTAAAAGAGCAGGGAACATTTCACCTTGAAGTATTATTTTCGTAGTCCTTGAATCTGTGGAAGAATATCAAATACCATCACAAAAATATGCAAAGGCCCAAGTGTGAAGACTGATCCTTTCCAAATCAGCATCTATAGCACTTTCTGCCATGTGTCTGCTGATCTTCATGAACTATGAGAACCTTCAGCTACTGTTGACATTAAAGGTAGCTCAACTTATTGGCAGAAACATACTCATAGATGATACACTCTTTAGTGTCTCATTTTTCATGTGTGCTGCTCGCTGAAGGCCATACAATATGGATTTGCACATCTGGAAACTGAAAAGGTAGTTACATGAAAATACATTCTGCATTTTCAGATTTTCCAAAAGCTCCCTATTTCAGTGCATCCTGAGCAAGATAATTCCCTCCAGAGTTTTCTTGAAAATAGAGATTTTGAGCCATCTTCCCTGTAAGAAGTTCTGGATGCTTGAAAGAGGTGAGAAGGATGATGCCTTTATCAACTCTTTTAATTAGATCCAGTCCTTCCTTTTCTGAATTACATGAATATGCTCCATATTCACAGCTGGCTGCTCCATCAAGCTCCTCACCCTTGCATACCATAAACTGTGTGTGAATCTCATCTTCTTAAAGACTAATGAGCTTTTCCATCTGCTTTTCATATACTCATCTATTCTTCACAGGAAACTATCACTGTAACGCTCTCAAGCCACACACTGCTAGTTGATTGCTCTGAATCTTCATATGGTTGATGTTCCCATTTCCAATGGCAATCCAGTCTGTGCATTAGACCAAACAGCCCATAGTTGCCAAGTAGTTGGCAAATGCTGGTAACCTACAACAGAACTCCCAAAATAACAAGAAGAGTCACTCCCACCACATGATTTCAGATTCTCTGGGCAAAGCAGAAGAAAAAATGAGCAGCTGAGGAGAGTGGTTTTGAAAAGATAATGGCAGGAATGAAACAGTTTGGGAAGGAAATGCATCCACCAAAGTAAGTGGAGTCATTACCAGCCTCAGTGAACTAAGAAACGTGGAAATGGTGTATGAAAAGGCTGACTGTTTGGCACATGACTGATGGTGCAGACAATTGGAGAACAGAGCTCCCAGGTTACTGGGACACTCAGTCAGCTGGTGGGGTTGAGGGACCACTTTTCACTGCTGAGCTTGACACCATTGTGCTTTATCTAATGAAGCCCACCTATTAGAGAGCAAACTCTTTCCTCAGTCAGGGTTGGTCAGTGTCCCACAGCCCAGAGGAGTCATTTTGGGAAGAGTGACCATGGCAAAAAAAAGGAACTATTAGCTAGATAAAAATCAAATCAGTGTGTTCTGTGGTGAAGTCCCATGAATTCATTAGCTCTGCACAGTGTTTCAGACTGGCTGTCTCAAGCTCATCAAACTGAGTTCTCAAATGTAACAGTTAAAATACTGTCTTCTAAATAAAGCATGAAGTTCTGCAAAGGGGGGATGGTCAGAGCTCTCCACTGCTTGGCAGAAACAGCAGGAAAGTCCCTGCTCCTGTGGCACAGAAACCCTAGACACTCATGACAGGGAAGTGACAGTCTATCAGAAGGACGCTGGAGGGTCTGGGTAATTCAGACCTCCCTATAGGGATTCAGTTGGTGTCAGGGGTTTCTGGGAATACCAACAAACTTACTGAAAAAGTGGAGAATGAGCTGGCAAATCTAGTGACAAAAATAGTTGTCTAGTACGAATTCTGGGAGTCTGGAGGAAAAAATGTTCCGTGCTATTTTAAGGCATGGATATTTCAACTTCCAAAATTCAAGATGTTCCTCTCAAGACAGCAATAAGGTCCTTGTAAGTCAGGCATGAAGAATAAAGAGCTGCTGAAAACCTCAGAACAAGCCCATTTACAGTTTTTTTACAAATAACAGTATTTGAACTCTTCACATTATTTTAAATTCTGACTTTTTATGAAACATCTATGTTTCTGAAGGCAACAAACAGGAATTTTAACTGAAGAATTTGGGCAATGGTGTGAGACCCACCTTTTCCTCTAAAACCTTTTTTGCCCTGCAACTATACAAATTTGTTGTACTAATGTCAAAGCAAGCAAACAAAAAGCAATAACACATGTACAAAGAAGACACAGTATTTCAGTTTTACTGTGCTGTAGTTTTACTGAATTTGGTCTATGCCTTTGCCTCAGGTAATTCTGACAAAATATTGATTGTTTGGTTACATCTGGTGAAGAAAGTGGATTACATGTGAAAAAAGGGCACTGAGGGGCATAAAGATTCAGAAATGTAATTTCAACAAAATCTTAACTCTGTTTCATTCCATTGTTTCTGAGAAGAAAAATCCACTGCTGTCCCAGGCGATACATCTTTAATAGTTTGTATAACCAATTCAGTAGCAGATGAGGGAGAAAAATGAATCTGTATTTCTCACAGGCTGGACAACTCCCCTGTCTGCTAGATTACAGAGCTAGCGAAGTAATCCTTCTCTCTTAGCAATAGAGGAAAGGAGGAGTATTGCTGACCTTTTTAAAACTATTTTTTGTGCAGAGCAGAACAGCTTGTAAGATGGGCAGAATGGAGAAATTTGCTTCCTCCTGAGAAGAATTAATTAACCAATGAGTTTGAAGAGCAGAGTACAGCTTCATTTACTACTTATGCAAGCACAGCAAACTTCAACTACCTTTGTCTACAGTCCCGGGAGATGCTATAGCCATGAGGTTGTTATCTGTTTAGCATGACCTGTTCTCTCTCTACCTTTTCAGAAGACCTTCTGAAAGATGTTAATTTTCTCTTATGGCAGAAAGTGAGCCTCTTTGACATCTTGAATGTGTATGTGGAATGGGAAATCCAGATGTGCTCAGGACAGCTGTGCTCATTCATTAACCCAAGACAAGAAGAGCTGTGTCTTTGTCAGGCCAAAGACAGGTCTTTAAAAAATATGACGTAATATTGCCAACCAACCTGGAAATCACATTTCAGATGTTTGACTGCTCTGGAGAAAGCTAAAGACTTCTAGTGGTCTTCTGTACTAAATTTCTTTAGTATCAAATCAAGTGCTTCTAGGCGTGAACCAGTGCCTACTGAAATCAATATCTTAAACAGATATTGAGTCTTTTTTGTGTCCAGCTAATACACAATGTAAGGTCTGAACTGGTCTTATTCTCTTTCCCAATACTACCCTTCTGCTCAGCTTCTTCTACCGTATATACTAAAATCTATTGATTTAATCTATTTTATTTGTATTTTCCACACAAGTGTAAACATTTACATTTCAGACATGCAGTAGCTGAAAAATGGAAGTGAACAAACAAATAAATCAATGTCACATAAACTGCAAGTGATCATTAATTTTCTAAACCTGGTTAATTTTTTATTAATTTTCATAGGATCTCAAAACAGTTGTGTTTGTTTCTCATAACTAAGGAATGCAAGGAAATATTGACATTTGACACACACTAAAGCTATAAAATCTTTCCATGTCTTTAAATTCTTAATAAATTCTTAAAGATCCAGAATTCCAAGTACACTAAGAGCTCCTGAATGTCTAGGAATTTAATTAAATCTTTAATTAAAAGTGTGTCCCAAGTGTTAGCACTATTATTTTTTAGGTAAAATTGATCAGCTGGACTACAATATCTTTCCTGTTTTCTGCAGCTGAAACATTGATCTAGTATCATGATTTTATTAGAAACCAAGTCAGATTTAGGTTCAAAGAGCTGCCAACAGGAGCCTGTGCTGCAGAAGAGTGATCTCCAACAGTACATTAGGAACAAAAGACTTGTACATGGCCTGCAGCTTCAGGGGGCAATGGAGTAAGCTACACTTTGAGTTGAAGACCTACATGGTCACCTAAAAACTCACAAAAATCTTAAAGTAGATCTTGTAAGTGTAATAATAAACTTTGATGGATTTCAGAAGGGCTCAACCTCTAGAGCAGATGTTACTGCAGGGGCCACAGAGAAGAGAAAAGAAATATGTGCCCTGTGCCAGTAGTATCACCATAAGTCACAACCAGATAACGCGTCCATCATTCCTCATGTTTCTCATTTTCAAATTGTTTTGAGGAACATAAGAGAAGGAAGCCTGGAGAAGCAGGCCTTCTCCCCACATGCTTCCAACTACAGTTATTTTCTTAGGAAACAATCAAGAAACTTGGAAATGGCTGTCCTGGGTCCTTTCCTGTGGAAAGGCTGAGAAAAATAAGGGAGTGTGAGAGGGAGA
>VZRW01015372.1:6367-26600 GCA_013398125.1 Aegotheles bennettii
TATTCAGTGCATTACCTAACACGCCTATACATATTCATGACTTGTCCCCGCTTTGTATTATAATGAGCTTAAAAGTAATTTTAAGCAGTGCTTCCAGGTGGTCATGGGTAGGGGTCTCCAAGGATGAAGTCAGAGGTCTTCCTCGGCTCGAACTTTTTACCCCTTTGTGCTGAGCATGCTCTCTAGTTCTTTGGCCACGGTCCAGTAACCAAGCTGGTTTTTCCACTGGTTTAGGCCTCAAGAAATGGGCACTGTGTCCTTGCCTCCTCTCATCCGTAGTCCTGTATCTTTTCTTTATCTGGTCTGGTGTCCTCCCTTCTTCCCTTGGCAGGCACAATAAATTTTAAGCAAGCAGGATGCATTGTTTAGCTAGCAGCTCTTAATAGATCATTTTTTTAACCCATTCCTTAACTTCTTATTCCCTTACATCACTTCACCGCATAACGGTGTGATTTCCTCCCATATCTGTTTTTCTGGGATACTATTTTTTTTTCCTGAAAGTGTTTAACATTTGTTTTTTGGAAAGCAGCTCTGTGAAGTGCTAGAAGAAATAGCCAAAATTATGTTAGGAAGTTTCACCCTCTGCATCTGCTGCATTTACATTTACAGTCCCTTGCTGCGCTGACCCAGGGCATAATAAGAAAAAACAGAATAGGAATAGAGAAAGGACCTTCAGCACTTTCATCACCTAGCATCAATATCTGCCAACTGCCTAGTCCACATCAGAAAATAGTCTGCCTGCCAAGATGATTTTTTTATTTAATTTTCTTACAGATTTATGTCATGCCTTTGCCCCTGCCAGTTAATTTTATGCCGGTTATTTTACTGATTTTCATTTCAGTCACTGAGACCTGTCAACATAATAGGTAGGAGGTGAACAGTCCAGTTCAGGGTATCGTATCAAAGCTCATTTTCTTTGAATTTCCTGATGGGTCTCCTGCTTTGGTGAAGAATTCCAACTGTTACTGAAACCCAAGAGACAAAATGCAGGTGGTAAAGGTGTATCTGGTGCCAACATACGTCCTCCCAGGGAATCCTCCTTGAGATAGCTGTACCCCTTGTTGCTGTCAGCTAAAAACCACTTGAGTAGAGATGTGCTGGCACAAAACAGGATGGATGAACTTTCCCGAAGAATTGCCAACAATATCAAAAGAAAAGCATCTTTTCAGAAAAAAATATTTTTTTTTCTATTTTTCTCTTTCTTGTTTCTCTTAGAGGTATCCTGCCTGTGATTTCCCCATATTGAGCTGCCAATCAGCTGTCGTTTCAATTAGAAACCCTACACCAGCATAACTGCCTCGATTTTAAACCAGCCCTCCTTGCTCTGGTTGCTTCCCTTGGTTGTGTTGAGGCATCAGAGAGCTGAAAAGTTGAGTTGATGTGGGTTTGGTGGTTTTGTGGCAGTGCAGCTCAGACGCAGAGGGTCCTCTCCAGAGCTGAGACTGTGGCAGCATGATCTCTAGATGCAGGGGAAGGAAGAACTTGTGCCAGAAATAGCTGTGATGCCCTGCAGACCACTAGACAGACACCATCTTCCCATAAATTACAGAAAAGGGAGTGTTAAGCAGTTCCTCATGTGCCCCAGATGGTCTACAGAGGAGGAACTGCAAGACCAGGGGACCAGGGTGGGTGGAGGTTGGGGACAGGAGGAATATGTCCTAGGAATGTGCCTCACAGAGCCCAGTAGCTTCTGATTCCTGATCAGTCCTTCCCCTTCTACTCAAAACTATCCTGAACATCCTGAAATCTGTGAACTCCTCAGGACTATCCAGAAGTCTCCCTCTGGACAGTCTGAGTCACCTTACTTGTTGCTTAACCACCCATGAGACACCAGAATTATTCTTCATGAAAAAGAAGTGAGAAAGATATATGCAAGATGCATGATTTGGGTCTGGTCCAGACTGGTTTGGTTTTCTGCAGACCAGGAGTTTCCACAGCTGTCTGTCATGGCTTACCCTTAAACTTTTCCCAACAGGCACTGTGAAGAGGAGTTTCCACAGAAAACTGTAGGGAAGAGAAGCGGGAAATGGGGAATGACGTTAGCTAATGACTTGGGAATACTTGAATGACATTGGTTAATTACAAGATCTGCTTCTACTGTACATGTCTTTTATATTTCCTGCAGGTAATTAGTGTCCTGAGCACCATGTGCTCTCAGTCTGGGGCCACTCATGGCACATGGTACACATTAGTAGTTTTGGCAACTTATAGCAGTTCTGGTGTGTAATTTGCAATATGGTCAGTTCCTGTAATCTGACAAAACACTGCAATGAATTTCTTACAACACCCCTCTCTCCATCATGCAAATGTTGAGGATCTGAGCTCCCATTCTAGGAAAAAAAAAAAGTTTCCCACGCTCATGTCTGCAAAGTTCTTGAGTGAACCAGAAAGTTTTGAGACCACAAGGCAGATAAATAAAGCCACAGCTACAGTCTTAGTCCAAGGAGACTAAGACACACTTCTCAGAAACTTCTGGCAAGAAACACTGTGTCAGACCACTGTCACGGTATGTGAGCACTCAGCCTTGGACTCATCAACACAGTGAAGAAAAAGGAAGGGGGAAATCAATCAATTAAGATGTCTTAAATCCATCCTTTCACAGAC
Organism: Aegotheles bennettii; assembly: GCA_013398125.1. Lineage (NCBI taxonomy): Eukaryota > Metazoa > Chordata > Aves > Caprimulgiformes > Aegothelidae > Aegotheles > Aegotheles bennettii. The sequence continues at coordinate 8,972 of VZRW01015372.1, forward strand.
ACATTGTAAGGGACTTAACCCCACATTAAAAGACTGACTTCTTGAGCATACCCTGAGCCTCACACTGATACTATAGATTAGCATCCTGCAACACTACCTCCAAAGCTCCCACCTCTCCAGAGGGAAATCAGCTCCTACAGCTTGAACAAGCTCCACTGAATTCAAGCTTCCAGCCAGACATTTTACATAGGTTCTGACAAGCTGCTTCCCAAATTTCATCAGCCTCTCTGGATGCAACAAATCCTAGAAGATGTGTCCTCATCTGAAGGCAACAAGAAGCTTAGTTGTTTCCTAGAGTTGCAACTTCACAGCTCCCTTCAACCTGCACAGAGCCCAATACCTACAATACCTACTTTATTGGAAATCAGCTGCCAATTAGTTTTCATGTTTTCTCTAGCAAGTCACATCATCCCAGGAAGTCTCCAGCAGAAACCTGCGTCAAAAACATGTGCTATGACCTGATATTCCCTACCTCATTCTTCTGGGGCCGAAAAACTGAATTCATGGCTCCAACAACAGAGGTTTCTGGTCAGGAGGCCCAAGAGCTTGCTTCTGGGAGTCGAAATCAGAGAAGAGTTGTGAATGTGGGAGGCAGTGAACTGTGGCAGGAAGCTTTCCCTTCCTGTGATTTGCAACGTCCTGAAAGAGAAAAACCATGGCTCCAATGGCAACAACCAAGTATCCAGTCCTAGCACTGACTTGCATACCAGCTGTCATACTAATAACCAATAAGTCTTAGAGGTATGGTTGCTTGGAGTGATTTCTTAAGTGATTCCAAGACAAGTGCACAGATGAGTTTGATTTTCATTCACTCATCTGCATGAGAGCTCCAGTGAGTCTGAACAAGATGGTCTAGCATAGTCTGGATATGTATAGAGAGGGAGAGATGCTTCTTCCACGTGGCAGCAATAGAGATGGGGACCAAATGCTGTTCTTCACAACATGAAGTCCAGAGAAGAGCAAATATGTTTCAAGATTTGAGAAGAGCAGGTTTTCCTCCAGTAGAAGTGTCCAAGGAGTTAGAGGATAAGAACATGCACCTTTTGACACAAGGTTATCTTATACCTTAGTGCAGTGGGCTGTGGAGCGTTTGCTCTCTGTGCTCCACAGCTTTAAGGTAAAATATGTTCTCCAAGGAGGAGTCAGGACTTGGGGGATGGAATCGCCTCCACCTAATGTTTTGTGTCTACAGTGGAAGTGCCTCTGTCAGTGGCAGGACTCTCAGGGCCAATGGGAACCTGCAGTGTGGTTTGAACTGGAGGACACTGTCTTGCACAACATCCTTGTCTATAAATTAGAGATGCATGGACTTGATGAATGGACCACTTGGTGTATAAGAAATTGGCTGAATGGTCACACTCAAATATTGCTGGTCAACGGCTCAATGGCCAAGTAGAAACTGGTGATAAGTGGTGTTTCTCAGGGGTTGGTATTGGGACCAGCTCTCTTTAACACCTTTGTTTGTGACCTGGATGGTGGAATCAGGTGCACCCTTAGAAACTTTGTTGATGACACCAAACTGTGTGGTGTGGTCAACATGCCGGAGGGAAGGAATGCCATCCAGAGGGACCTGAACAGGCTTGAGAGTTGGGCCTGTGCAAACTGCATGAAGTTCAACAAGGCCCAGTGCAAGGTCCTGCACCTGAGTCAGGGCAATCCCAAGCACAACTACATGGGTGGAAAACGGATTGAGAACAGCTCTAGGGAGAAGGACTTGGTGTTGTTGGGTGATGAGAAGCTGGACATGAGTTGGCAGTGTGTGCTGACAGCCCAGAAAGCCAACAGTGTCCTGGACTGTATCAAAAGCAGCGTGACCAGCAGGGCGAGGAAGGGGATTCTCCCCCTCTACTATGCTCTTATGAGACCCCACCTGCAGTGCTGGGTCCAGTTCTGGAGTCCCCAGTATAAGAATGACATGGAGCTGTTGGAGTGAGTCCAGAGGAGGCCACGAAGATGATCAGAAGGCTGGAGCACCTCTCCTATAAAGACAGGCTTGAGAGAGTTGGGGTTGTTCATCCAGGAGAATAGAAAGCTCTGTAGAGACCTTAAAGCATCTTCCAGTACCTGAAGGTGCTGCAGGAAAGATGGAGAGGGACTTTTTGTGAGGTCATGTAGTGATAGAATAAGGGGGAATGGTTTCAAACTAAAGGAATGTAGAACTAGACTCGATTTTAGGAAGTTCTTTACTGTGTGCATAGTGAGACACTGATGCAGGTTTCCCAGAGAAGCCTTGGCTGTCCCCTCACCGGCACTGTTCAAGGCTAAGCTGGATGGGGCTTAGAGCAACCTGGTCTGGTGGGAGGTGTCCCTGCCCATGGCAGGGAGTTGGAACTGGATGATCTTTAAGACCCCTTCCAACTCAAGCCATTCTATGATTCCATGACAACCTGATCTCCAAGGACTGTATTGACTCAGTCACCCCTGGAGCTTGATGACATGCTTGGATGGAGACACCTATCCATTGCAGAAATCCCCCATTTGGACAGACGGCCCCATTTCTGCTGTCTTTTCCTGAAAGAGGCAGGAAAAAATTTTTAGTGTCTGGTATGCAGCAGGACATATGTTCTTCCTGTTTGCAAGGACTATTGCTTGGTCACTCACTGTCTCCATTTTGCCTTTGAAGAACTGTAATCCCCGAAACACCTACTCGACCCGCTGGCCCATCATGCTGGACAAACTTCCATATAGGAGCCCTGGTCATGATGCAAAAGAAACACAGCAACAACTTTGCATTCCTTTGCAAAAACAACCCCAGGCTGCACTCTGGCCAGATAAACTGTGTCCCAGTGTCCCAAGCCCCTGGTGTGAAACTGCTGCAGCAAGAACACTTCTCAAGAAGTGGAAGGAAACAGTTCCCAGCTCCAGATATGCTGGGAAGGAGGAGCCAAGGGGTTTTAGTATCTGATAAGAATTGCCTTGTGTGGTGTGTGGCCACACAGAGACACAGCCCCTTCTCCCCAACTTCTCCTATTCTTCTCCTTCCCAGTACACCCACAGAGAACTCAGGGCTGTGTCCACCAAATGACAGCTTACACCCTCACCCTACAAAATCAACATTCTGTTGGGCAAAATTCCTGCACGTCCATCACCCTATCTCAGATCACTGGCAGCTTTTCTGACTGTCACCAGGCTTTCTGGCCAGCTCAGTATTTTGGGAAAGACCTCAGACTTCAGAGGAGAGAGGGGGAACAGCAGGAGATGGCTATTTTCCACTGTCTGGGGAGAGAAGACAATGGTCTGAGTCCTATTCACTGTGCAAAGGGGGAGATCAAAGACGTTGTTGATATGGTTGGTATTGTAGGTAAGTAAGGCAGCATCCAGGCATCCAGGGCTGCGAGTGTCTGTATCTCCCATGCCTGGTAGCTGAGGTGTCTGCAAGATCTAAGGGAAGATCTGGTATTTACATGTCTGCATGTGTGCGTCTGTGTGGGAGAGGGTTTGTATACATTATAAGGGGAAACTGCAGATGGAAACAACCCAGTTTGGTGTCTAAGGCCTGGTTCAAAGCCCATTAAAATCAGAAGGAGTCGTTCCATTTACTCTGCTGGGTTTGGGGCGCATCTCTCTTTGCCCCTCCCCAGCATGCCTGTGAGCTCAGGGCTGCTCCCTGCTGCATATCCTCAATTAAACCCTGCAAGCAATGGGGCTTCCCGTGTTCACCACAGCGGCTGTTTTACAGGGAATTGCTGGAGATGTCCCTCTCCTCTGATATCCACATCCTGCAGATACTCAGAGGCAAGTGTTGCTCATTCATCACTTCTTGCTCAAGATACCAAGATCAAATTGGTTGATTTGGTTTTGTAAATTGGTAACAACAGGTTTTTTTCAATCTTTTGTGTTGCTTTTATCTGAACACAATTCAGCATCATCTACATCCCCAGAAGTCAGATTTGAGATCAGAAAGGCTCATCTCATCACCTTCCTCCATACCCCAGTCTATCACATTTCTACCAGCTCTGCATGAGCTGCCTATAACCTGTCTGCAACTAAAGCATCCATTTCTGAAAGGCCTTCATGCTGGATTTGCAGACATCAAAAGCTGATGACCCCTTCACTCTAATGGCCGCAGTCTATGCATAGTGATGGTGTGACTTTTTCTCCTTTGGGTTTGTCAGGTTTCTGCTGCACTTGCATGTATAAAAAAGTCCTTTAAGATCTTATCATTTCCATATAAGTGTGTTTATAGCCTGTAAACAAGCCACTTCCCTATCTTCTTTTCAGTAAGATCACAGGTTTAGGCTCCTGAAGAGTTTCATTGCACAACATTTTATTTCATGCTTTCCATTTTTAATAGCCTTCAAAAATGTGGATGCTGGAACACAACCAAGCATTAGAGTGTCAGTCATACAGATGCAGCATTGTTTCCACTCATCGCTTCCCCATTTATACAGCCACAGATTACAACAGGTTTTTTTGCCACAACAATGAGCTAGAGGTCAAAATTGAGCTGCTTATCTTCCCTACACCACAAACCTTTGTCAGAAACATTGCAGTCTGCTCTCCTCTTCCTTGTCCTCCCTTAAATACCACCCAAGCACCATGGCTCTTCAGACGTGTCTCACCCAAGCCTTGACCAGGCTGAACAAACCCATTTAGCTTTTCTGTCCTAATAACATCACAGGTCAAATTGGTACAAACAGAAATTGAAGGGTTGAGCCTTTGAAGCAGATCAAGATCTGCCATAGTGGTGCCACAGACAGTAACATAATGATCTAGATGTGTTCAGGGATAATGTACTTGCATAGATAGAGAATTTTTTTAATTCCAGGGTGTTATCAAGATCTGGAAAAATGCTGAACCAGTGGGTTGCTGCAGAATCAGTCTGCTGCTACACCGTGAAGGGGGAGCTGTATCCCCTTTCTAACGTCCACAATGTAATTGCACAACCTCTGCAAATAATTAACTGAGCATAACCAGACTCTTTTCCCTGCATTAAAGCTGTACTATCAGTTCAATCCCCACCCCAAAAATTAATTTTCACTCTCGGATCCAGACCCCTTTATTATAATAGATAATGTGAAATTCTCTCCCAAATAATTTGGTGGGAATTTTAGGAAGAAAGGAGTTTCAGCCTGTTTGGAAAGAAGAGGAAGTCTGGGGGAAACAGAAATTAGAAGAACATTCAGTCCCAGTGCTGTTGTGATAAAGCTGATCACATATGCATTCCTGCGTACATGTACAGGTGTACTCATCCCACTACTGCCACACATTATGATCTGGTTTCAGCAGCCAAGGCTTTCCATAGTTCTTTCTGCCACAGCATTGAGCTAGGAGAAAAAAATTTATTGCTTGATCACTGTAACTCCATGTCCAAAACACTGCATACTTGCACTGTCGTGCAAGTTTCCTTAATAATCCTCTAGTCTGCTGCAAAAATGGGCCACTCTTCTGGGCACAGGTGCATAGTGAAATGTTGAAGTTTGCCAACACCCCTCCTACATTCTACATCGCAGCATCTCCCACAGCTTCTACTGCTTTTGCCCACAGCCTACACTACCCAAGTGCAGTGATGCAGCTTGATGTGCTGGTTTTCTTCAGTGCCAAACTGAGGAGACCTATTACAGCAGGCAATGGCTGGAACAGAACAGTCATGTAGTTGGTGACTACAGAAGAGGGGAGGCTATGCCAGCTATGGGTGCAGACTGACCAACAAGAAAGGAAATAGTCACTGGGCTACAGCTTTCCATTCCTTGGGCTCTCAGCAGTCTCTCTCCATAGAAAGCTGCCTGTTTTACAAAATTAAACCTTCCTAATGTAAGCATTTATTCCAGATAATCATGAAACCTAAAGCAGAATAGGAGAGTGTATGGTAAGGCAAGGAGAACAATCATGAGAAAGGCTCTTGCCAGGAGCAGTTTTCTTGTAGCTTGATTCTTCTCTGAAATGGAGACTACTTCAGGGCTGCCAAGAGGCCACAAGCAGCCCTCTGAGCTGAGGGACTCCTCCTACCATGGACAAATAGGATACAAGGGAGGGAAAAAGGGGCAAACTGCCTCTCTAATCAGAGCGAGCCTCTCAGAAACTCACTTCCAGCCCTTTTCAGAGCCTGCAAATGTGGCTTTGAAACTTATCACTTGTCCTGAGATAGTGGATGTAGACTCTAAGGCTGTCTTGAGAACCCCCATTGCCAGCGCAGTGTATGGGCGCCTCATGCAGTCTCCTCCGGTCCCAGTGTGTACAAAGCACCCAGAGACTGTGACATGAAACCAACCACAATTGAACTTAAGAAGCTTCAAATCAGATTAAATCAATGAGGAGACAGAAGAAGAGTAAGCACTGTCCTTATTCTATGAAATTATAAAAGAAGAACTAATCTAAAAACAAACTCCACACTCAGGAAAAGCCACACCAAACAGGACTCAGTGCAATCCACTGAGTTGAAGTGAGTTTGTCATGGGCTCTGTTTAACCCAGTACTAGACAATCAGAAAAGTAACTTCTCCAAGATGAATCCTGACAGAACTGGGAGAAAGAGGGTGTCTGAAAGGGCAAACCCAGAATTCGTTGTGGCCAAAGCAGAAGCTCGTTTGCACTCGAACCTCCTTAACTTTATGTCCATCATCCCCAGGTTGCTTTTTCCATCTCCAGTAATACTGCATTCAGACACGGTGGTGCAACCCTTCATGGAGGCTTTCAGGGACATTCCACCTACACAGGAGAAGAAGTACATGCCATGTGTCAGGACAACCAGTGTCCATAGCTATTCCCTCCCTGGCCAGTAAGGTCCACATATTTCCACCCCCAGCACTGCCAATTCCTTACGTCCAGTTAACTCCAAACCCACCAACCCATTCCTGTGCCCAACCCCTGAGCAAATTTGAAGCAGCAGTGAGGTCACCTTCATGGACCTGAAATACAAAGATTTTAGGGTTTGTCTTTGCTTTCTTTCTGCTGAGTAAAGATAATTTAAAAAAAAAACCTAGACATTTAAAATTTTAAAATTTAAAAGCATTTACACAGTTTTCTTTCATTTAAATATTCTTGTGTTCAAACCTTGCCTACCTTTCTAAAGAAGCCAGTTCTTTGTGACAGTGCTCCAGGTGTTCATTGTGTCCTTTCTCTGACCCTCTCATGATGTTTGAACTGGATTACTATGTCTCAGCCAAATTTGACATGGGGGAGAGAAGTCTCAAGGACATTACAGGCTGAGCCATTTATTCAGATAAGTCAGTTCTCTGGCTTATAGTTCTCTGACAATCTCACAGGATTTAGCCAAACCAGCAGAGAAACACCACTCACATGTCTGCTGAGGGAGAGCCTGAAACCTGAACTTGTCCTTTACCAACACTGGAGCATCTACCTGAGAAGGAGACCTGAGAAGGTGCTGGGTGCTTATCTCCCCATTCAGATTTTCTTGCTCCTCTTGCTTGATTTTGCTCACCCTGCTCATTTTTCTCTGCTGCACAGGCTATGGACTGTGCTGGACATCTTTATCTCAAACCTCACCTTCCTTTGCTCCCCTATACTGCTGCTGCCTCTGCACAGCTCATCACACTACACGGGCCCCTATTTACAGTGGCAAATAGTCAAGTCAAGACAAGACAGGAGCATTTTTAATTTCATGTTACAATGAATTAATTGCAGCACCCTATTTCCATTACTGTGACTAAAAAAAATGTGTTTTCTTTCATGTTGTCTCTGGGAAACACCTTCTAATTCAGGGTTTGGACAAGACATCTATAAATTCTATAGCAAAGACCTTCAGGCATCGTATAATCACCTGAAATCTTATCAACTCAGAGAAACTCTATCCATAATGATACAGAGATAATTTTTTCCAGTCTGCTTCTACAGCAGGTGCTGCTGCTCTTAATTTCCACATTATTTTTCCTGCCTTCTGGAGCATGGGTAAGACTGCCAGGAAACCCCTGGCTGAGGAAGAGAGATGAGTGACTAGTTACAGCTCCCAAGGTGGGAAAAGAATTTCTACAGGATCACATTACATGCTGCTGGTGACTCCAGCAATTCGAAGGCTGGAGTTCCCTCACAGAGATGATCTTTAGGTATGTACACAAAAAGCTCAGCTACAGCATTCATGGGGAGCAACCTGTCCCTGGCTCTCTAGAAGCAAAGACACCACTACAACAAACAGTGTCTTGTCCCCAGTGGCCAATGTCACCTCATGAGAAAGCTAAATAGGCAACTGGCTTATATCTAGATTCATCCACATCTTCCTAGCTTCCCAGATAGGGCCAGTAGGTTCAAGGTTTTGGTCAGATCTATTATGTGCCTATGTATCAAGTTGCTTCAGGAGTCCAGTTCTGCTCTTGACCTCAGTTATGCCATGCTATGAGGAATCACAACAGTTATCCATGCATGATGGGGAAGGAGAAAGAAAAAAGCACCCCTGCCCTCTTATAAGCTCTTGTCATGTTTCCTGCCAGTTCCATGTCTCTTCCTCTTTTTTTTCTTCACAATTTTTGCCCATTTTTATTTCTCTGTGATGCTTCATCTTAGACTGGCTTCACCCATTTAATCAAAAAGATGAAAGGCAGACCCAAATAAAGGCAGTTACCAGAAATCATTAACCCAGAAAGGTCAACACAGTGGGTCTCGGATCCAGTGCAGTTTACTTTTTCGTCACCACACTGGAAGGAGTCCATACTGTAGCATGCAGGACACTGGTATCCATTGGGCACTTTGTCCTCTGGTGGCACTGGAAGGAAAGAGGTGGGCCATAATTGGTTTTAATGAGGGAAGGAGGGGAACAAGCCAGGTGATGGCTTTGCCTGGCAAGCCCCTCCTCAGATCGGAGCAGACAGAGAGAGGAAAGGGTGTAAGTAAAAAGGGAGCTTACGTGAGAGAGAGACTGCTTGACAGTTATCACCTGTGCAGCAAGCCAAGGCGCTCCTTACTTTTACCTTCCCATAGTTCATGGAGATAGGGCCAAGATTGCAAATGCTGGATGACAGGCAGGACTTGACAGTCGAAGGGATTTTCATCCCTCCTGTAACGAAGTGGAAGGCAGCACCAAGATGTTAACCACAAAGTAACTCCCTTCCCCTCCCAGTAGTTCCTATGGCAGCAACTGCTAAGCAGCCATCCTGGGGCCTGAAAGGTGTCTGAGAACAACAGAGCCACCCTGAAAGCAGCACCAGTGATCCTGGTGATCCCCTCAGATGAATGAGAGTGACACCACATCTGAGACACTGGTAAGGAATTTCTCCTTCTCCACATCGTGCTTAAAGGCAGCAGGAGAACACGACTCCTTGCAGCCAGCTGGCCTTCTTGCAGATGTTCACCTTAGCCAGAGTGCCCCAGCCACAGAGCTTAAGGGGTGACCCATGCAACTCTGACCCACAGCCCACACTTCCTCATGCACAATTCACAGAGCAGACAGTCCATTGCAGCCACAAGCATCCTGACACAGGCAAGTCTAGTCTTTCCCATGAACCAAACCTAAATGATGCTATGGGGGTATGCTTCAGAGGCCCCACCAGCACTGTAAGGAGAAAGGGTGGCTTTGCAGAAGCAGAGAGAAGTCATGCACTGGAGCTGCCAACACTAAAGCTGATAGGATATGAGATAATCTCCAAGTCTAAAAGGTGATAACATTACTGAAGATGGGCAATGACTGAGGCCATGCCACTAACACAATGAAGTGTGCAGTTGTGTCAGGGCTCAGCACCCATCTTCAGCTCATCATGAGGATATGGTGATAGCTCTACCCTTCTGGTGGCACCAGGCTGTCTGGTGTCCCCTTCCCTACTTGAGGAAGGGAGTCAGGTGCAGGCCAATTTCTCCCTCCATGAACAGCCAGTGCACTCTCAGTGCTAGATGCCAGAAGCCTTGTGTCCCTCAGAGTCCAGTCTCTCAATGCAGCTATTCACCTTAACCAGAATTAAAAGCCAATGTCTCCTGCCAGTATGCTGCCTAGGTCCTCCTCTCCACAACCAAGAAGAAAGCCTGCCCAGTAAGAAACTGCTGCTTGAGATAGAAAGCTTTTCCCATCCCAGACCATCCTGATTTCTGTGTTCTCTGTCAGTGAAAAGGAAAATAAACAGCTTATTCAAATACTCATCAAGGCCAATGGCAGAGGTGGCAAGAGAGAACCATCCCTGAGCCCTGCTCTGAAAGCCATGCTGGCACACAGCCATAGTGGATGTCTCACCTACCCATGATGACCTCATGCAGAAAGACGACACAGGTATCTTCACCATGACTACAGGTTTTCATGGGGCCAGAGCAGGTTCTTCCTATGTTGTGGCAAACTTCACACTGAAGGGAGGTTCCTGGGGAAATGAGGACACATTACCGGGTAGCAGTCATGAGGGGTTTCACTTCTCCTTTCATGAATGTTTTGCCTTAGCATTTCATCAGCAATTTTCATCTTCTACTTCTCTTTTCTTCCCTGTTTTACTGCTCAGTTTATGGTTCCTTTTTATTATTTCTATTATTATTTATTCTAGTATGAACTTGAATTTGGGCAAGTCGGGAGAAGTTATTTTGGAATAACATTTTACATTTTAACCACCAATACCCAGCCACTTTCCCTCATTTCCTATACAATGATGTTTGCTTGTTATCCCTACAGTTGCTAAGGAAAGCATACCCATAAAACTCTTCATCTTGGCAGAAATTCAGGTGTTCCTGGACTTCCAGGCCTCAAATCGTCTCTTTACAGTGAGCTTTTCCTCAACCAACACACCCAAGTCCTTCTCCTCAGGGCTGTTCTCAATCCATTCTCCACCCAGCCTGTATTTGTGAATGGGATTGCCCTGACCCAGGTGCAGGACCTTGCACTTGATCTTGCTGAGATTCATGGAGTTTGCACAGGTCCACCTCTCAAGCCTGTCAAGGTCCTTCTGGCTGGGAATATTAGGTAGTCAGCAAGAAACACTTAGGAACAAAGGACAAGCAGCATGTCTTCCCTGACACACACCCATTGGGATCCACAAGTCCCGTATGTAGATTAAGGGGTCCAGGGCACGTGTCAGTTCCCTAAACCCAAATGCCATCTAAGGCACCTTGCAGTGGCTGTGACATCTACACAGGGTGGCAGGTATGACGCAAGACCTCAAACAGACCAGTGCTCTTCTGGAAAAGAGATGAAGGACAGCTGAGATGACATATAATGTCTAAAATGTCACACGACCCTGGGCATGAGCAAGATAAAGGAGCCCCTAAGTTTGTGGCAAATGGTGGCTGGAGAGCAATTCAGCTGATCAAAGGTCTGCCTGCCTCAGAGTAACCTGAATCACGCCTGTGACTGCCCCAGCTAGATCACCACTGACCACCACAGGAGCATAGGCAGACGAATCATGTTGTAAAAGCCTACAGCTTTACCTGCATGTTGGCTCATAGCACCAAAGATCCCCCCGGAACAGTCACCCCTCTGCAATGCCAATCTCCCCAGAAGAGGAGTTCCTATGGCTCAGACAGCAGGAATTATCCCAAGCATAGAACACCCGTTCCCAGACCACATCCATGTCTCACAGCCCTACAGGTCCCAGTGAAAAACTCACCTGGGTCCAGGAAAGTCAGGAAGAAACTGAGGCCAAGGAACACTTTCATGTCGTTGGAATGTAAGCACAGGGAGCTGCCAAGTCTTGCTGAGCACAGCACTGTGTGCCACAAGGGCTTTATAAACTGGAGGGAACCGTGTTTTTGAGAAGTGGTGGTTAGGGAGGTGCCCGAAGAATATTAGATATTGCACAGCACTGTGGTAAACTTCAGCTGGTCCAAGAGATCTGAATGTAAGTTTGATATCAACCTTCAGCAGATAACCATGTACCCTTGAAGAAGCCCCTTGAGGAGCCTAGGAAGTCCTGAGAAGAGCAGAGAAAACAAGATTAAGGAGCTGGCAGACCACCAGACAAAGCAGCTGATTGAAGTTGCAGTAGAGAAAGAAAGTCATCCAATCATGAACTGTTGATGTTTTGTTGAACCAATTATACACGTGCACATATTCCTTACTTAAAGGTATATAAGAGCTTGTTAGAACAATAAAAGGGGGCAGTTAGCTGCTAGCTGTTTTGGATCGCTATTCTTTGTATGTCACGTCCGTCCTGAACAACGACAAACACTAACAGATTATTTTTTTTTTTCTTATTTAAAGCACAAGTTCTGCCTTTTACTCCAAGTAAGTGCTGCTGTTTGTCTTTCCCCAGTCTAGAGCACGCAGCCTGTGGGGAAAGACTGGCTTGGCTGGGGTCTATCAGGTGTGTCTCCGGTGCAGACTTTGAACAACGTTCAGACTCTGCCATACATATGAATGATGGAGAAGAAACCATTTGAACAGCCTGGTTGTGCTATCACCGTTAGGCCCACAGAAGCCAAGTTTAGGAAGGGCCAGCCAGGAGTTTTCCCTGTGGTTGAGTTTTTGCTGGCTGGTTTCCCGTCTCCCTTCCCATCAGACAGTCAGGAGCTCTCATGCCCCGAGTACAGCAGCAAAGCAGACAAGTGTCAAAGCAGTGAGTTTCCTCTCCAAGCTGGCACGAAGCTTCTGTTTTCAAAATGACTGCCAATGCACACCTTGGAGCAGGCTCAGTCAAGGGCTTCCTGGGGTTGAATATGTAAGAGCTGCAAAGCAGGTCCTCCAGCGTGCGGGTTTTGATATAAAACACTTGGAAGTTGGTAAGAAAATATTCTACTGTACCTCTGGGTTTTAAATCAAACCAGCCAGCAGGGAGAAAGCATTGATGTGGCTATGAGACAGCCTGGTCACAACTTAGGTAATGTTGTAGCAGCTTTTCCATGCCCTGAGGTATCATCATGAGAAGCAGTGACCAACTTGCCATCCACCCAAAGGTTGCCTGCCTCCGTGTGCAGGTTTTATCAGGATGTGCTGCCTCATTGAAACCATTCCTCACCCTGAAGACATCCTCTATACTTCTGTCCTGCAGCAGATCAGACACAGTCAGCTAGTTTATGGTCCTTTGGGACTTTTTACATTGACAGCAAGAAAGAACTAAAATGCCCCTGTGCCCCTTCTTAACTGCAGCATCACCTCCTTGGACAAGATATTGCTTCAGGTAGACTTTTTGCTGTAGAACACAGTGGGGACACTGGACTCATCTGTCTCCAGGCACAAGGACAATCAAACAACAAGCCTTCCACAGCAGAGGCATTCAGACCACAGATGGAGGAGTAATGAATCACAAATACAAGGTGCAAGGACCTTCTGAGACTCATCCAACTCCATTCCGCTGCCAAGGACAGCTCAAGCCCAGGACAAGGGCTGCCCGTGGGGATGTATCACATAGCAGGGACATCCAGTCTGCTTCAGAGAGAGTTTCACCTTGAACCTGGCAGGGCTAGGTGTTTGGTGAAGAGCAGAGAGAGTTTCACTGCTAAGGTTTCCTACTGATGTGCAAATGAGCTAAGTGCTGTTCCTGGCTCTACCAAAGACTTCCTGCAAATCCACAGAGAAAAATCTCAGATCCTGCTGATGTTTCCACTCACTCTTTTGCTTTGGTTTTCTGTTTCTCTCTCCCACTTTACTACCTGTTTTTCCCACTTGGCACTAACCTCTTCAGATGAAAAGTGGTCTTGTGACATTTCCAAATACACGGAGTAGCCCGATGGGACCTCTTCTTAATTGAGCTCACAGCATTGTGAGAGTAGAAATCAGTGCAATCACACTGGATACAAGCCTAGGTCCCTCAACATCCATAAAGCTGATATCACAAGAAGACAAGGGAGTAGAATATCATCACCTTGAATTTCTTTTTCAGCTCAGAAATAGTCTGAAGCCACAGTAGATGTATGATAATGAAGTCAAACTTCTGACTGCAGCCTGTCCGGGATTCAAATTCATTCCTCATTGGTCTTAAAACTCAGACTGAATAAAACCTTGTCCCCAGGCAGGCCAGGGTATTCTGATGGGGGTGATCCTGCCATTTAACTACACGTGGGTCCTCAGATACGGATTGGGAAATGGGTGGATGTGGCTGTCTCTGGTGATTTTAATTTCAAGCCTTTACATTTAAGATGATTGCTGAGATGCCTGTGGGATTTTTTCTGAATGACATGACTGCACTAGCCCCACTGAATTATATTGAACTCACCTGTTTCCCACAGCTCGTGGAGGGAGGGTGTGAGGCTGCAGCCTTTTCATATGCATTTTTAGAGATGAAACCAAGCACAGCAAGGAGGAGCCACAATTTGCAACAATAAGAGAGCTGGAAATAAGATTTACAAGTGTCTCGTTTTCGTAGTCAGGGAGAATCACAACCCAGAGAACAGAATTTCTCTCTGTTACTTCCTTCCACCTTCCCGGGTAGAAGATAAAAAGGGAATAAGGAAAAGAAACTTAGAGGTTGGACGTTACAACTAGAACAGTTTTAATAGAACAGGAAAGGGACAGTAACATGCAGGAGAAGGAACAACATATACAAGTATTTATACAGAACCTGATCTCAGTGATCACAGATACAAGTGCCTGAAAGTCCCTTACAGCAGAGCCAATGTGGGAAAAGGGTCCAAGGCTCCTCCCAGCACCTGATGGATTTGGGTGCTGCAGAGCACATGGCGAGCTGATGACGAAGAGCAGGATCCGTTCTCCAAGACCTTCAAGTGCAGCCAAGCAGCAAGGAAGAAGACAGCAGGAAGGGGCAGAATTCCTGTCCTCCTGGCTTTTATAGAGTATGGCAGGAAATGGGAGGGAATATGGACCCCTCTCTGTTCTGTCCCACCTGGATTCCTCAGGATCCTAAACACCACCCTTTCTCTAAGTCTTCATATTGATACCATGAATTTTGCCTGTGTCTCCTCAAAGAATAACATTCCACCCCTTATTTCATACCATTTCATGTCATACTCATTCATCAGGTTATGAATCGTCTCTGTGGAATGGTTTGTTGAGTCCAGATTTCAGATCTTCATCCATCATGAGTCTCTGAGGGCAGAAGAGATGGCAGAGTTCATTGTGCTTCATGCTCTCGTGCTGCAAGTTCATCTTAAAGTTCCTGGACAACACTACCTTATCCCAGAAAAAACACTTATAACAACTTATCACTATTATACAGTAATTAAACTGTACAACTTGAAATCAAATTCTCTCAGCCAGAGTTAAGTTCCTCTGCAGTACACAACGGACTTCACCATCTACTCACATTACCCATGAAGTATGTCCAGGGCCTTGAGCAGAGACAATCCCACAGTTGGGTTTGCCTTTGCCCAGAGCAGGATAGACATGAACAGTTTTTCCCAGCAGATTCCTTTCACATGCAACAGGGACTTTATCCCTTTCCAGTGTATGTAAAAGGTCCAACTGGGCAGGACCGGCTCGACTGATAGATCCCCTGGTGCTAACCATCCAGGTGGCTTGTGCCAAATGTTTGTCCCAGTTTTTGAAAGTGCCACCACCCATTGCTTTCAGGGTGGTTTTCAGCAAGCCATTGTAGCATTCACTTTTTCCAGAGGCTGGTGCATGATAGGGAGTACAATATATCCACTCGATACCATGCTTTTTGGCCCAATTGTCTGCTAAGTTGTTTTTGAAGTGAGTCCCATTGTCCAGTTCAACCCTCTCTAGAGTACTGTGCTGTCACACGACTTGCCTCTCAAGTCCCAGAATAGTGTTATGGGCAGTGGTGTGAGGCACAGGGTATGTTTCCAGACACCCGGTGCTTGCTTCCACCAATGTGGAACCTTCCACCAGGCCTCTCCATACTTGTATTTGAACCAATGTCCCCTGTGCCAGAAGGGTTTTAACCCTTTGGCTCGTTTGATTGTGGCACGTATGTCACAATTGTGGACAACATGTGCCATAGCATCCAAAGTTAAATCCAACCCTCGGTCCCAGGCCCATGAGTATGTTGCATCTCTTTCTTGATGACCAGACATGTCATGGACTCACCAAGCGAAAAGCAATTCACCTTTGAATCTGTTTCAAACACTTTAGCCATCTGGCCCACTTGATGGTTTTGTTGATGTTCTTCAGTGGCCCAGCTCATCCACATGCTGCACGTTTAATGTTAGTGTCTCTAGCCAGGCAGAGATATCTTTCCACAGTGTGACAGCCCAAATAGGCTTCCTTCTGCACTGCCAGTTGCTCCATTTCCACCCTTTCAGCCACCTCCACAGGGCGTTTGCTGCCATCCATGAGTCGGTGGCCACTTTTACCATTCAGCAATGTTCAGGGCCAGCTGAATGGCATTTACCTCTGCAAACTGGCTCATTTACCTTCTCCCTCAGCTGCTTCCATGACTCATCATGTAAGACTCCAAACAGCAGGTTTCCACCTCTGCTGATTTCCCACAAGATGGCAGGATCCATCAGTGACAAGGGCAATTTACTTCTCACGATCTGAGAGCTCATTATATGGGGGAGCTTCCTCGGCACAGGTCACTACCTCACCTGGTGACATCCCGAAATCTTTACCTCTGGCCAGTTTGTGATCACCTCCATGATACCTTGGCAATCCTGGTTCCCTATTCAGGCTCACTGTGTTATGAGGGCAGTCCACTTACTCCAGGTGGCATCAGTGGTGTGGTGTGTAGGTGCGATCTTCCCTTGAAACATCCAGCCCAGGACTGGCAGTCACAGTGCCAGGAGGAGCTGTGCCTCAGTGCCAATTACCTCTGAAACAGCTAGAAATCCTTTCTAGGCAGCCAATATTTCTTTCTCAGTTGGAGTGTAACCAACCTCCAAGCCTTTATATTGCCAACTCCAAAATCCCAAGGGATGACCTTGAGTCTCCTCTGGTGCCTTTTGCCAGAGGCTCCAAGTAGGACCATTATCACTAGCTGCAATGTAGAGCATATTTTTAATTTCCTGTCCTGTTAGGACAGATCCCAGAGCCAAGGCATGAATTAGCACTTGTTTTATCTGCTCAAAGGCCTGTTGTTGTTTTTCAGGGCTCCACACAAAACTGTTTTTCTTTCGGTTTCATAGTTTGGCTGTAAACGGGAATGTGCACTCTCCAAACACCCACCACGCCTAAGAAGGGTGGAGTGGGTGGAGACACGGTTGCTATCTTGCTAACCACATTCATCGAGATATGACAGCACCCATCTTGCCATCTGATTCCAAGGAACTGGATCTTGAGGAACTTGAGGTATTCAAGAAGCACCTGGATGAGGCACTGAATTATATGGTTTAGTGCTTTAGGGGTTATCATGGTGGTGCTGGGTAGACAGATGGATTGGATGATCTTGAAGGTCTCTTCCAGCTATAACAATTCTGTGATCTCTTGGGCAGGTCTCTTGACCTTGCTTCTCTTTATAGCAAAACCAGCTTCCAACAGAATATAAATTACTTTCCTACGTTTCTCAAAGACCTCCTCTGTTGTATTACCCCTTACAATGAGGTCATCTGCATACTGCAGGTGACCCAGAGCTTCACACTTCTCCACTGCAGTCTGGATCAGTCCATGGCAGATAGCTGAGCTGTGCTTCCACCCCTGGGGCAGTTTATTCCAGGAATACTGGGTGCCCCTCCAGGTGAAAGCAAATTGGGGCCCGCACACTGCTGCTATGGGAATAGAGAAAAACATACAAGCAATATCAGTTGTGGCAACCTTTTGGCTGCCTTGGACTCCAGTTCATATTGAAGTTCCAACACGTTCAGCACGGCAGAACTCGGTGATGCTGTAACTTCATTCAGCCCATGGTAGCCCACAGTTAATCTTCATTCCCCATTAGATTTCTGCACTGGCCATAGCGGGCTGTTGAAGGGTGAGTGAG
>VZRW01015380.1:0-16942 GCA_013398125.1 Aegotheles bennettii
ACACAGGATCCTGAACTCCACTACTACTCCACTACTACAATCTACTTTGAATGTTTTTCTCTCAAGAGTGGTTGTGGCTCTGGCTTTCTTTACAGGAGGTCTAAGCTTGAACCACCTTCCAATTTCTGCTTTTCAACTTCCACTCCCGACTTAGCTCTTATTAATGGAAGGGGAAATAGTAGCTGTGGAAAAAATAGCTACAGTTATCTATCATAGAGTTCAGACCACATGTTCAAGAAAAAGTACAAAAAATTAATGTGTACAAAATAATGTTATCTTATTATTATTCCTTTTTTGATATTGACATTCCTTATTTTTAAAGTTGTGTAGCAATGCTTATTTTTATGATGCAGAATGTCCCTCCCAGTAGCAGGAAATGCATCATATCCATGCCCTTGTCCACAGCACTTTCTTCCTTGCACCATATTCATGTCCTGGACCTGTCACTAAATATTAATTGATCTTACAGTGACAGGACATTCCTATATAGCATAACAGTCCACACTGTGAAGACCAATTTATACCATTAGAAACTTCCCTAGTTCTGGAGATAGACTAGCTTGTGAGCACTATGTCTGTATCACTGCAGGCTACATGCATGTACTAGATTGGATAAAATCAGATGAAATGTCTTTGCACTGTAAGCTGTAGAAATGAGAGGAAGAGCAGATCTGACAACAGTTGTCTGGTAAAAAATGTGGTTGCCTTGATATGGTCTCCTTTACAGCCAAAGGAAGATGGACAGGCACCCCAGGAAGATGATTCACAGCATATGGGTGATGAACTACCCTCAGTAAGTGGTTCTTCTGCCACTGTCTGCAACAGGAGTGTAAGGAGACTAAGTTACTAAATAGAACACTTTAACCCAGTGTCTGAAGTAGAGTGAATCTGGTCCTTTTGTTCATTTTCTAACACTGTTTTGTTGTAGTTCCAATTCAAAGCAATCACTGTGCATTTAGGAAAATCCAGGCTGGCGAATTGAGCAAAAACGTGTTAAGCTCCAGAAGTGTCCAGTCTGCCCGAACTGCATGAGGAAATATGGAGGAAATATGCTTGAGACCCTGAAACCTCCTTTACAATGAGCACTGGAGACCAACTGAGGCAGCTCCTTACCACAGGTCTGAGGGTTGACGAAGTTTCTGGTAGATACTCTGGTCCAACATTGGACCAACGTACTCTGATAGATACTCTGCTCCAACATTGACTGACTGTGTATGTCTCCTTTGTGGCTTGGATCAGCAGGAACTCCTGTGGAAATCTTCATTAAATAGCTAGGACTAGTTTTCAGTCCTTTTCTGCTTTATAATAGTGCAAAGAGCTCCATTTTGATTTCTAAAACTGATATATTTCTCTTTGAAATTTTATGTGTTGCAAAACTTCAACACTGTTCCAAAGAAAAGCATCTGCTGTAGGCTAGCTTTGATATTACATAGCCCTCAAAGCAGAATGTTAGAAATAAAATTTGTAATTTCAAATACAGTGCTGTAATGAGACTTTGACTTCATTTGCACTCATGGAAATCCAGGTTAGATCCATTTATACAAACTTTATTCATTCTCAGAAAACAGAATTAGTAAGTAAACTTTCTGTAGCAATCTGTGCAGCATAAATATTTTTACTTAGCTAAAATCAGACATGACATAGATACATTTGCTTTTGAGATAAGAAGCTTTCAGATATTCTGTGGTCTAGGTGACAAAAAGACTACTTCTCTTTCTAAGACTAATTGTAAGAACCTCAGAGTCTACCTTTATTATCCAAGGCAGGAGCCACGGACACTAATCTCTAGAGAACTGGGTTACAACTCTAGAGCTTTGTAACTTAAATATTAATGTTGGTATGACTGAAGTATGAAAAAATAACTTAAAAAATAACTTAAAAAAATAGAAGACTTTAAAGGGTTAAAAGAATGGTCTGCATTGATAATGAAGGACACCATATTTATGCCAAAATCAAAGGTCTTGCACCCTAATAACATCACAGCAAGGATGACTTCCTGGTGAAGACCCTTTATCCTACCACCAGCAGACAGGACAAAAGGTTGTAGAATACAATATGTACCATTCCTTTCCATGTTAGCCATCATGAAATCACATTGACAATGAGGAAAAGGAGGCAATGATCAGCAACCTTGTGTAAGATTAATGGATGCTGGAGGATCCAAAACTCGGAGGAAGAACACTGCCCCATAACAGCTGGTGAAAAACCTGTCCAAAGGTTAGCTTCCAGTGCTTGTCAAGAATAACCCCAGAGGCACTAAAAGGATGTAGTAACATCTGTTCCTTGTCTTCTGTGTTGAACACAGGTGGTCCCGACCAGACTACTTGTGCATACACATTTAGGTAAGTGGGTGTAAACATACAAGTGATGAAAATCATCTTCCCCTTGCCCAAGATGTCCCTGAGTTTTACTACACTAGTTTCTCCTCACAACTTATTTGTATAGCTCTGTACAAAAAGATGACAATTTATCTGAGCTGCAGAGCTTGTAGTCTAGGTAGTTATCGCATTAATATGCAATGGCTTACAGATCTATTTATTTTTAAGATAGAACAATAGAAGAAAAAGAAGACCTTAAATACAAAATTCAAGAAGGAAGAAGTATGAGCCACTTTTGGAAAGGAAACCAAACCAAAAACCTCTACCATAATTAGACATTTTCTTGTAAGCCTTAGTAGTTTCCGAACAGCTGTGGGGGAAAGTAGTTCTTTTTGATGGGTCAGTGAGCGGTTTCTAATCTTAAAAACCTTTTCATTTTTCTTGCTTCCTGTTCAGCCAATGGTGAGAGATAGATACCTAAAGAACTCAACCTAAAAGAAGCATCTGTGGCCAGTGGCTGGAGCTGCTTTTCAAAAGTTTCATCTTGTTATCTGCTGACTGTGAAAGGACGCTAGCATAAACTAGATGCTTAGCCTATGGATGACTAAAGTCATGAGTTGGTTTTTGACAATTTTATTTTATTGCTCATCGATATGTTCAGATTTCTGTGCTCTTTAATTTTGTAAATACCTGGTCTCCAAAAGTGCTTATTTATTGGCCATCCACATTAAGCAGTTTCATGTGTAAATGTAGTTACATTGGATAAATACAGGAGGGGGAAAAAATAGTTACTCCTTGCAATCGTAGGAAAGATATTACTCTGCTTACAACATGCTCTGTGGCTAATATTCTGCACCGGTATTTTCTGAATCTCTTGATTGATTCCAAAGACAGACTAGGGTAATTATCAATCACATAGATGACTAAAGGTAGGTGACGTGATTCCCTTTCAGGGTTTTCTTATGCCATGTGTTAAATCTGGCTTGGAATGCTGATTATGAAGACTTGAAACTATTAGCAAAGAGAAACATGTTCTATTGTATTTCTGTACAATATTCTTCCTGCTTTGTGATTTTTCATAAAGAATGTTACTTACAGTAACAGAGGAAATACAACCCCAAGACCCAAGAAATCCCTATGGAGAGTAATACCATTAAGTGATTTAGAATCATTTCAGTTTTTAGTAAAGTGCATGTTGCCAAAAATAAACAAACATCTGGAAGATGAAGGATTATTCTGTACAGTATATAGTCCAAGAAACATCTTTGTCTTGTTACAATCTTGCGTGATTTATCAAATATGTAAAAGATTGAAGCTGCATAGATCAGATAATGGGAAACAGACTTTTACCTTCAGGTTACTGGTTCAAGTCCAGTCTATGTACAGCAAGCAAATACTGCTCGTGCTCTGGGTCTGGTATGTAGTACACATGTATCAGTGAACTCCTACTCTGCTAGCAGCATAACAATGGCAACATCCAAAACTAGGTAACATCCTGTAATAAGAGAGATAATAATATAGAAACAGAATTACTAGATGTTAATATCTCTGTTTTGGTAACCAACAGCTACAGTGATTAATCAACTAAGAACATCTGAAAAAGCATAAAGCAAATCCCAAATCCCAAGCTAGTAAATTCATAAAGTATGCCCTCAAATATTCAGAGAAGTGGCAGTCAGCATAGACAACCCAGATTCCATAAGTGAAAGAAACATTGTTAGGTCTGAAGCCTTTTACAAACTCTATTTTGAAAATGGTTTTCTCCAGGATATTATTTTCGGTAGAACTTCCACAGAAGATGCATACAAAACCATTAATAGGTCTCAAAATCTACAGATTTTTTTCAAAAGATCTTGACAGGGACTCTTATCTGATTTCCACAAAGCTGGTGAAGAAGACAGCATGTGTAAGCACTTTACTGCAGTACTACCTTGGGTCAATAAAAGTCTGGAATGTGTCTCTCCCCCTAGGCTTCCTCCATTCGGAGAACATCTGTCCCATTTCCTTTGTTCCCAAAGTCTTCTTTTGATTTGTCCCCAAGTTCATTCCTGGTTAAGCTGTCCTACTGTCAGTGCTGCAGATGGGAACATTATGTATTTGTCTGCACAAAGCAGCAAGGTACATCCTTACTCTTAATTACACCAAGAGTTACCCAGTCATAGTTCAACCTAAGTTCATTTTGCTCACTTGATCACCATGCATTTTGCAAAGTTATGGTTCTAGTAACTCTATTAGGCCATTTTTATCCACAAACCCTATGTAATAATTAGATCTATGGCTTATTGGAATACAACTAAAGAATATACAGGGAACCTGAAGTATGCTTAGTCAAAATCAGTGTCTGTGAGGTTCAGAATATTTCCTGGTTCTTCATTGCTTCCATATTCTCTGCCTCCAGTGAAACCAATTGATGCAAAATACTTGAACCTATGGCCACTACATATCTTAATTGGAATTATTTCTGTGCAAAGTAGTTTTTAGATGATTATTTAGACATTCTCAGGCAGTCCAGGATCATAATGTTTAATACTGCTAGTAACGATATACAGTTACACTGCAAGACCCAGAGAGTCTATTTCAAAGTGTGAAGCATTTTCTTCCAAAATTGTGGTAAATATATAAACACATATGAATGTACATGGTATTTTACGTAAATATATTTAAAAACTATCCTATTGTGGAATAATAAGACAAAAATAACTCTATTTAATGAATATTATGTAGTTTAAGAGATTCAGAGATTAGAACACAGCAAAAGCTTTGCTCAAGTTTGGGGTCTGGTTCTTAGGTGTGTTACTACCTTTGACTTGTATGGTCTACATAGAAAGCCTAATTAAAAAAATCCTAACTGCTTGTCCAGCCTGGATGTAGTCTGTTTTTACCTGTCTTTTACAACCAGAATTTACGAGCATTAGTATGAGTGATTTCACAACCGGTTCTCCATGGGGACAGCAAAGCCAGCAGTAGATGAAGGCTGATCTCAAAACAGTAGATGTCTGGTCAGGTAAAAAAACTCAGGATTGAATAGTTTTATGGTGGTGTTATGTTAGAAGGCTGCAGTGAAGGAAAGTCTTTATTAAAGAATAATTTTAGGTTTATAGATAGATATAGATATAGATATAGATATAGATATAGATATAGATATAGATATAGATATAGATATAGATATAGATAGATAGATAGATATACTGTGACAAAATTTCTACGCTTGATCATGCTTTAGATATAGGCTGAAGAGTGCTAACTGCAGCACAGGGGTGCAGCACCCACAGGGGTAGATGTAGTATCTAACTTTTAAACAGTACCTCAGGTGTGAAAAAGCCCTAAGGACACTAATTCATTGTTGGGGAAAAAAAAATGGTACATTTTTAAAGGAGGCACTGGGATGGTCAAAAAATATTACACATGCAGAAATCAAGATATACTTGTAAAGTAACTAGAGTGGATTCTCAGTGTCTGGGTGAATACAGTAAACCACTCTGTCTCTTTGCAAATGTAGGCTCATCTGCAGCAAGACTGGCAAGTCTGCAATACACTTTTATGAGGGGTGATATGATGTAAGAAAATTGCTACCTCTCCATTTTTATCCTGAAGATATACATCAAAATCAACAGAATGCATTTTTAGAATGAAAGTTAAGACAATAAAATTCACTAGTTTGACTAATTATGTTGAGTGAAGAAGAAAAAATAAGTTTTCTAGTTCCATCAAAGGATTTGACAAATTTTATGGGATTTTTCTAAATCAATAATTTATCTAGCATTTTTAATTTATATTCTTACTTTTTCATACTACACAATGCAACCACTGATGAATGGAACTAACCTGAGCCTTCCATCATTCAGACATTTAGAAAAAAAATGAAAAAACCACCACCAACATATTTGCAAGTAGTATGTGAACTTAGACTTCAGAATACTTAGATAATAAGATTTTAAAAGCCTGTTAGTGTTTTTAAACAGCTACCGATTTTTATCACAAATCTAATTTAACTTTAAATAAAAATGGAAAAAGAATTTTGTCATTATATATCCTTGTTAATGAAGTTGGGGCAGTGTGCATGCATGTGTGCGTGAAACAAAACATTTAAAACATTGAGCTAAAAAGTGACTAAGTTTCATGAATTGTTTACATGTCATTATAGCTGCCAGTCAAAATGCAGCTCAAGCACTAAACCTCAGAACATATATGACCTCTAGTGGGAAAATATGAACAACTGGAAGTGAAACAGCTGTCAGTGGCAATAAACAGTAACATTTCCTGTACCTTTTTAATTTTCTCTAGACAGAGATTGGGACAGCATTACCTTCTATAATTCAAGAGAGTTATTCTTCTGCACAATTAACAGAAGAACCTGAGGAGGAAGTATCAACACCAAAATTAATTGATGGGTCTTCAGCACAGGGGTCTGGGGTTCTTGGACCCCAAACTCAAGACGGTTAGTATGAAAGAGAAGTGAGTTTTGTATGTATAGCTTTGCTTTTGAGTGAGCCCTCTTTGCTTGCTTATGAATGTCTGCTTCTCTTACTGAAGAGAAGGTATATAATTTCTGTACCTGTCTTACTGTAGAGGGGTATAACATGCCTATCTCACATGCTCTGAAATCAGATAGGTGCCTAGTCAAAATGTTTCCACACTATTTCACTGTGAAAATGACTGTGCATCAATTCAGACTTTTTTTCAAACAGAATTTTATTAACACTGAAACACTTACATTAGGAAAATTTGTTAATAATTGGCAAATGGTGCCAGTACTTTTTTATTGACTTAGATTTCAATACCATTACCAACTATCTCTGTTTTATAATGATTTGTTACATGATTTTTATAAATGTGTTCATGCAAAATATAATTAAATGTTGAACAATTTTTGAATATGAAAACTAGAAACTGTGAAACATAAGGAAAGGAAACTATTTAGAAATTTTGAGTGAAGTTGATTTTCTGTTCTTCTAACTATAGGGAAATTAGAACTTTCTACATCTCACAGTGGAATTGAAATTATAAACCACAACCCCTCCTTCTCCCCCACAAACACTGTGATGCTGATAACTGGCATGTGTTAGCAGCTACTCTAATTTATTGTAGTTGAAGCTCACTAGTTATCCTCTGCTGTGGAGGTGTTGTATGGTGATCAACACACAGATCAACCTACAAAAACAGGAAAAGCCAATTTTTTTCTATGCTTAACGCTACAATGGAGTGTCAAAGAAGACAAATGAAATGGGAAAATAATAATAAAAAAAGGAGTTCATGCTTCCAAAATTGTGTGTTCGGTGAAGAGAAATTAATCATTCCTGCTCTTGTTTTTATAAATATTACTAGTGAACCTTGACTAGGCAAAAAAATACACTGATGTCAAAACAAGTAAAAATGGAAATGAGAAATTCCCAGTAGAGTTCTGAATAAAACCACACAACCTCCTTCAGTTTGAAAGCTGCAGGGTATTACAAAACATTTCATGTAAATGTTACATATTATGAATTCTGTAGCTGTCAACATTTTTGAGCACTGAATGCAAATCAAATAGTGCATCAACTAAAGATATGCATGGGAGGCTCAAGATTGTAACTTATCAAATCAGAATTTTTTGTGCCTATTTTTTTTTCAGCAACATATTTTCCTGTCAAAACATTGCTGCTGTTCTTGGCTTGGTACTGGATAGAAGACTACAAGGCTCAGTCAAGCCAAGTTAATTTTTCTTGTTGATATCTTTTTGAAGTCTTCCCATACCTCTGTCTTTTTTTAGTCTACACCAGCCATAGGTGACAAATACCACTCATCAAAGAGCAAAAATAAGACAGAAAGAGAAACTCTTGTCCTGTACTATGTTGCAATATTTTGAAAAAATGTCAGCATCCTGAACTTTATATTTATTTAGGCCTCGATTTGCTGGAATGGTTCAAGTTGTGACATTTTTTCCCTGTGTCAGGCTTTCTCCCTGTCGCTAATTTAAAATGTCCTGTGGAGGAAGTCAGGGGAAGTATAAAGAGAGTCTCATTTCTCCAGTTATGTTATTTCTGGATGTCCATGTAGACATTCTCAAATAAAACAGTACTCTGGTCATTGATTCTTTAATCTTGCCTGAAAAGACATAATATATATAGCCTGCCTTTCAGTTAGCTACTGTTGCCTGTGGATAATTAATACAGATTAAGAAGGCAAATCTTCCATATATCTACAATTGATCTGGAGAAAAAACTGATCTGCAAGAAAAACGTTTTCATACTCATTAATGATGCTATTTTGTAAAGTAACCAGAACAAACAGCCATCTGCTATGAAGAGGAGGAAAACATGACACAGAAGAATAATTCTACAGAGTAAAAGCTGAGAAACAGATATGCTGATTTATACCCATAGTCAAAGAAAAGTTATATAAAAAATTCAATACACATAGCAACTAACAACTTTTTCCTACCAAAAATTACATTCAGACAAACCACTCAGTGTCATAATTCTCACCAAATTTAAGCAGTACCAGGAAAAGAGACATCTGAATTCACTGTATTCATGCAGTTTTATGACTAAGATGAAATGACTTGATTTTTCATTTTCATGAACTTCTGGTAGTAACCTAATATTTCTTATACACGATCTTCAAGTTACCTTAACTCAGACTAATAGAGAAATTTTTCATGATGCTGAATTTCTGAAATGGTTAAATATGGTTAAACAACATGCAAAGGAAACTAAGGTTCTTCTCCATAGCTCTGTAGGATAATATTAATTTCCTAACAAATTATTTAGAAGTACTATTTACAGAACCAAACTTAGGAAATAACAAATTTCATTCCTCAGCTGTTATTACTCCTTTGAGATGAAAATGCACACTTGCCAGCTTAGAGGGAAAATGATCTGGCTGCTGTCACCTAATATTCTATTGTTACAGTCTGAGAATCACTATATGAAAAAAATAATTAAATGACCTTCTAATAGGCATAAGAAAAAAAATAGTTTTAAGGAGACTTTAATCACTTTGTTGTTGCAATTATATTGTGTGGTGATCAAAGCAGAATGGGAGCGAACATCATTGACAAAATCTTATCATTATGTGCTTAGGTGAACATTTCATTGTAGTAATTTACATACCATTTTTGTACATTTTATTTTTTTTGTAATAAACTTTTCTTTCAAATTCTTTGATAGGTCTTCCCACTTGCCTTTTGTGTACATGCCTAGGGATCACAGTCTACTGTGATGATCATGAGCTTGATGCTGTTCCACCGTTGCCTAAGAAAACCACGTATTTCTACTCACGCTACAACAGAATCAGGAAGATCAACAGAAATGACTTTGCTAACTTAAGTATGGATAGTAGTACTGTTGAAGTTAGCAATAATTTCTCTTATGTCTGGCTTATACTAATCTAAGACAGTGTGATTCATTTTATGCTGTGTTTGATGACAGTAAGATTATACACAGAAATGCACATGTGGAAAATTGGTTTGCTACTTTTGAATGTAAGTGTCAATACTTCAAATGCAGATTCTCTGTCAATTTTTTGAATCATTAGAAATAAGAATGTTTACCTTTTTGCTGCTACTTGTAATCAGCTTTAGAAAGGTAGAAAAAAAATTAAAACCTCATGGAAAATGTGTGTCATATTAGAAAGTACTGTTTTCCTAAACAAGAAAAGTTGTCAGGTAGATATACTTTCATATATTTGCAAAGTATCTATGTGAAAGGAATTTTACTTTTAAATTTTACCTTTCAACTGTGTGCTTATTGGTTTACTCCAGAATTATCTAGGAAAATCTTCTGTAAAAAACTACTAATCCAAAACCATTTGTGTCCTAAAACTGACCAAAATTGATGATTTAGGAAACTTATGTTTTCACACTTCCTACTGTAGATTCTTAAATATACATGATTTTTCAGGAAGTATTAAGCCTATCCTGTTTAGGGATATCGACTGCAATACACTCACCAGCCTGACTATCTAGCCACACCCTTTATTTTGTGTTTTAAACCTAACTTTGTGTAACTGACACTTATTGATTTCATGATAAGAAATGTGGAATCAGTGCCAAAAAAGGCTACTACAATAGTTCAGGGGAATGCAAAGATCCTTTTATGAAAGAAAGTTATAAGGGTTTGGCTTGCTTAAACCAAGATGAAGGTTAGGAAGGAACACAACTGGTATATAAAAAAACTAAGGGGAATAAGCACTAAGTGAGAAAACTTATTTAGGCCAAAATATAATGATAGCATAAGAATAAAATAATAAAATAAACACGAAAAAGATTCTGGGTGGAATACAGAAGTAAGCTGTAGAATAATGCATTTAAAATTACTGCGTATAAATGTACTGATATTTAGACATTGTTCTCTTTTGCCAAAAATAAGTTTCATTTTCTTTTTTTGACTGGAGAAAGTGTTTGAGTGTATTTTAGAAAAAAGTAAATATATCAAATTACTTACATATAGGAAAATTTTGGAAAAAAAAGAAACGTGGAAGAAGGCTATAGAGAATCCCTTTGTTATTTTTCCAAAAGATAACAATTTAAAAGATTCCCAAAATGCACAAAAATTTTAAAACTATTATCTTTAAAATCTTTCACTGAAAGATGTATTAGGAGTAACACAGGAAATTCTAAACAGGATGAGGAGAAGTTGGTCCCCTTCCATAGGAGAACTGTTCAAATACAGATTATTGCATTATATAGAGAGAGGGAGATGTCACATGGTGGGCCAGGAATGGATTTGACTCAAGACACTTCACCTGTCATTTAAATAACCTATTTGCCTTTTTCTTTTTTAAAACTTTCAGGAAATACATTCTTACATGGTTGTTGTATCTTATTTCTCTGCCAGATAATTTAAAGAGGATTGATTTGACTGCAAACTTTATATCAGAGATCCATGAAGATGCCTTCCGGAGATTGCCCCAACTGGAGGAGTTGGTGCTCTGTGACAATAGGATAAGGCAACTCCCTGAGTTACCATCTACCTTAACATTCATCGATGTTAGTAAGAACAGACTGGGTCGCAAGGGAATACGTAATGAGGCATTTAAAGTAAGTCTGGGTTTGGTTGGAAAAATGTCTTCTTCCTCTCTCCAAAGGATGTGGTCAGAAGAGCAGCCTAAGTGTACCTCTACAGTAAAAGAGCCATTAGGATTATAGGTGCCATTACTGTTCTGGCTCCATCTATAAAGATGGAGCAAGATATATGAGCACTATCAGCTGGATATGAGAACCCTTTTTATTCTTTACAAAGATCCACACAAGACATGTGATGGCACACTATGCTTGTATCTATGATACAACTATCCACATGACCAGTAAGACTTCAGAAAGCTGCTTGATGTTCCCTTACAAGTAGGCAAGAGGGAAGGGCAAAAAGTGGATGTCACTGCTTCAAACTTACTCTGCCATGTACCTATATGGGAATTTGCTAGAGTATTCATTCAGTATATGTACTTTCTTTCCACCTTGAAAGGCAGGGAAATTGGAACATCTGAGTCGTAGTCCTTCCTTGAGAATTTTGGTGGAGAGAAGCAGCCATGTACTGTTCCTAATTGCATGTGAAATCTGAAGTCATTATAAAATATAGGCTAGCTTCATATGTTAGACTTGGCTCATATGCAGTATTTAATTGCATCTAAGAAGGTAGTTGTACCAATCACCTCCAAATTCCTCCTTTGGAAGACTGCTTCTTAATGAAGCGACCAACAGCAGTTACTGAATCAGATATTTTCTCCTAGCAGGTGCTGGGAATAGGAATGATGGGCAAAAATCAGTTCTCCAAATCGAGACTCTGGCCTTGCAACCTTTTCTTTTGTATTCACCCGATTCTATCATGAAGGACTCTCAGCCTTTATCTTCCATATTTGAGAAGCACCATCACCCTGGTAACTCAGATTTCTGTCAGTAGGAATTAAACTAGGACACTGCACTCAAACAAGTAGTTAGGTACCATGATAACTTGTGTGTGCAAAAAGGGATATTCTGCTGACCCTTACTGACCTAGCCAAGCTTATACCTTACTATTGTTACAATTACCAGATGAAGCTGCTTCTTTGACTATGTCAAGGAAGAAAATTATTTACCATTTCAAATGGAATGAGGAATTTATTTTTAGCTTAGGCGTTTCTTATGCAGTTATAATTTGCTTCAACACCAATACACTTCTGCAAAATTGCATAAACTGGTCACAAAAGCAAGAAAAAAGACAGAATAGGAATTCTTTCTGCATAATGACTGGTTAAGGCTGTATTTTCACTTTACAACAATACAATTGAAATTACATCTCTAATAATTATGTCTCTAGATATTTAAAATATTTTCCCCTTTATTTTAAGCCGAACACCTAATCTTTAACAGTAAATGTTCTCAGCCTGTGCAAATGAAAGTTCATGAGTGCCTTTGAATTTCTGCCTTTTCAACCATAGCATGCTGAAACAAAATGTGTTAATATCCAGCAGTGCTCATTGTAGTGACAGATTACAAACTTACTCACTAGAGATTTTCAGAAAAGGTCTATCATTTTCCTCTGCCTTTTTTCTTCATCCTCTAGGATCTGCATAAACTGCAGCATCTTTACATCACTGACAATAATTTGGATCACATTCCATTGCCACTCCCTGAAAGCCTCCAAGCTCTTCATCTCCAGGTAGGCTACAAAAGCACTGGCTCTATATATCATGTTCAAACAGTAAGTAAAACTGGAAAGGGTAACTATTGTCTCATTTTGTTTCTTCTGTTTACCCAAAAGTGTACTTAACTAAACAAACTATTGGAAATACAGTTAACAAGTGAAAGCAGTATTTGAAAGTAAAATTTAGCTCAGCTAAGTATTAATTACAAGAATTTGTAATACAGTGTTTTTCAAACATAAAATTCTAGTTTTATTTTTAGTACAGATTAAAGTTAGGTTCACACCTGTCAAGAGCAGCATTAGTCTAAGAGACTTCAAAGACAGAAGTCCCTCACACTGCTCATACAAATCTTCCAAGAGGAAGATATTTTAGTTATCTTTTTTAGATAGCTTTTAGATATCCAAAGAAAGTTACTTTACATATTGGTATATCTATAACCATACATTTCATTCTCTAAATAAATATCCTTCCCAGTTGCTAACATTTTTTCAGCCAAACTGTCAGCCATTTGACTGGCTTGCAACATCCCATCCAACATCTTACCGTATTACTATTTTTTGTATGTGCTTTTACCTATAGCTTTTTTTCTGACTTCTTTCTTTTAACATTTTCCATCTCTGCTTCTTTCCCTTTATCTCCCCTTGTACCAATGCCCAGTTTTGATTATCAGAAGATGTTTTTGTTTATTACATAATACAACAAAAAAAAGCTCTAAATAAATGTCCTAGCATACAGTAAACAATCTGACTTTCAACAAATAAATCTATAGAAATATTCTGCCTGCTAGCTGACTATTTTTTTCACCTGACCATGCCTGTAAATTAAATATTCAGTGCTATGTGCTAGAGGGCAAAGCTAGTGAGCTGGATTTTTTCCATACCATTTTCTGCCTAGCAAAGGAATGGAGAAGGAAGAATTTTCAGAGAGCCCTCATTTTAGATGAACCTTTTAGTCTCAATTTCCAACAATATTGTATTTTAGCAATTAATTGTTGAAAATGGTTCACTTCAAGAACAAAAGCTCATTGAAGATAAGGTATATAAGAGGAATTTACATCAAAGGAATAAAACCTAAAGCATTCAATATTTCTTGTATATATAGAGATGTGGGTTAAACTAATATGGGAGGGCCCAGGGGAAAGAAATTTGTTCTGGATCAAATTGCAGATTTGTGCCTTTGCAAGTTGAGGCATGATAAGCTGTCAGGTTGATGGTTATGGTTCTATGATTTTTGGACTGGGCTATGCTGGTTCCAATTTGAGTTAATAAGGCCCTTCAATATGATCACAGAAATGAAAATGCTCTAGATTTCTACCAGGCCTCTCCTGCAAAGCCTGTCTGTGCTACATGGTTTGAGTTACTCAGTTTTGAAGCTTTGCAGTGGCCAAGAAATCTTGGGACATTTCTCTGTTGATGACTTCAGCCACAATCCGGTCCCCTGGGTTCAAACAAGTATCTCTCTAGGCACTGAAAATACAGCCATAAATTGTTCTTCAAAGAGTAAAAAAATAAAATTACTTTAAAGCAACTATTCTGATAGCCTTTTTTTTTTTAGAACAACAACATTCAAGAGATGCAGGAAGACACTTTCTGCAAAATGAAAGATTTTACTTATGTACGCAGGGCTCTTGAAGACATCAGACTGGATGGTAATCCCATCAACCTGAGCAAAACACCTTATGCATACATGTGTCTACCCCGTTTGCCAGTTGGTAACCTCATCTAAGCTTTGACAGAAGCCAATACTGTCATGTGCTATAAGAATCTTTAACTCACTACTATACTAAGCAAGATGCATTTTTTCAAATCTCATTAATTTGGGAAATATTTCTCTTAATAATGAAATTGATTACTGAGATACAAAGATTAATATGAAATTATAAAACAACTCCATTATCTACCCAACTGTAAAGTGTATAGAAATATAAAGAAAAATATTTTACTAAAAAAACTGTACTGAACACAATAAAACATAAGTGTAAATGCAAAATTTTATGCTTAATTATTCAGATCTAATGTATGAATTCGAAAGTTAAATAATTTTATATGTTGAAATCTATTACATAGTAAATAAAGAAATGTTAATAAAATATGTGTACACATTGAATATTTGTCCCCTTTTCATTTTTTTCTCTCAGAAACACACCCATTTTTATATTTCTTTCTTTAATTGTCCTTTCACTTTGAAAAAGTACTATCAATATTCCAAGAAGAATGTTTTCTTTAGCAAACAGAATTTTTCCTTGAATCAATAATGAAATATAGAGATTAAACTTGTATCAAATTAACCCCAAAATGTATATAAACTCTTTATACCTTTGTAGTAGTAATTTGTCTTTGTAATGCTGATAAGACCCAAAGCTGTCTTCTGTATCTTTGATAAACTTGCCTGCCTGATTATGTGGCTAATAAAAATCTCATGTAAAATAGTATATTCGAGGAATACTGAATTTTATTCTGCATAGGAAGTGGAAAAAGCTCCCCATGACATATTTCCACAGTCACGCAAAATATTGCAGTTCAATATACTAAGGACCAGAATTCAGACACTCAAGTCACAAATACCCTTGTGAATCCATGGCTTAGTTTCCAAATATTTTAAACAATTTCACTGAACTTTTCTGCTTTACTGTTTAATAGACTTACCAGTCAAAGATTAGAAAATTCCCTTGCTTAGGTTAGCTTAAACAACACTCCTCCTTTTGTGAAGGAGCTTTAATAAATTTTTCTAGGGAGTAAGTCCCCAGAAAAGATCCACTAGATACAACATAGGTACTTGCTTATTCTGGTCTACAGTGACAAGCAGCAAATGACACCTGCACATCTTGAGTTATAAAGGTTCGATTAAAGACTTCAGTCAAAAAAATCACCATAAAACATAACAAATCCTTCCACTTACACAAGTTGATATTTGTTTAATGTCAAAAGTCCTTTTCATCTAAATGAACATACATGCTCATTTAAAATAGAAGTACAACTGACTTGCTAAATTTCTGTCAGGCCAAGCAATGGAAACTGTTCAGAGTGACCACATTCTTCACTCTCATTGCCACTTTCTAGAAGAAAACTCATGGGGAACATGGGCAGGAGGTTTAAATCCAACAACTTCAGATAGGCTAAAATCAGAGCTGAAGAAATACAACAGGCTACAATGACTGTGTCTTTATGACCATATCTCTACCGATTTGCCAGTTTTCCTTGAAATCTAAGATAGGCAAAACAACATAACATCTGAACTCTTTACTTCTGTTTAAAATATTTCTTCTTTGTTTTCAGACACTTATATAGAACAAACTGTAGAACAACAGCTATCTCCTTTTTAGCATTTCCTTCCAAAGATGAGTTGTTTTCAGGTACATGCTCTTAGACCTGAGACTATTTCTTCTTCCACTCTCCAGTTCTCTTTTCTGTGATAGTAACTAAAGGACGATGATTTTTTTTGAAAAACAACCTTCCAAGCTACAGTCTGTGTTTCAGGCCTAAAATACTGAACCTAAGGGACTGTTTAGTGGTCAAAGGAATGATGTGTGATACATGCTTAAATACACAGAATCTACAGTTCTTTATTCTGTAACAACTTTGTCCTACCTTTGGGACTCAGCTTCCCTGTCCTGTCAGTATGTAAATATCCAGCTTCACATTGTTCTGTCAATGAAAACTAATATTGACAACAAAAAAATTATTTGTTCTCTTGGGATGTTGTTTTCTTTGAAATGTCTGTCTCTGTCAGAGTTGCACTGACAGTGGACACTGTCTCCAGAAGGTTCTATCTTAGGGTACATATGAGAGCACGCGGCACGCGGAGCAAAGAGCAGCGACTGTGGGGGCAGTGGGGGCAGCAGCGGCTGCAGTGAGAGCTGTTCCCTTCAATTGCTGAGGATTTGAGAAGGAGCCAGGCTTCCCGGAGACAGTGAAGCCGGGGCAGAACAAGGAAACCCGAGTCTGAGCGGGAATCCTGCGAGGAACTGGAAGGCTGATGTGGCAGGGGGCATGGCTGAGGACTGCGGCAAACTTTAAAAGCGG